>JAVKOQ010000143.1:0-95000 GCA_031835245.1 Balamuthia mandrillaris | reverse complement strand
GTTGTTGCTGGTGGGAGCGGTGGCTCTGGCGGCGGTTTCCTTCCTCCTGTGGTGTCACTACCAAAGATCCAAGCTCCAGCGACGGCGACAAAAACTGGTCCATGACTCCAACGACCCAAGAACCATCTTTGTGGCCTTTTTTCATCCTTATTGGTTCCAATCTGTTCTTCTCTCTTCCTTGTCCTTCTTGTTCTTGTTCTTGTTCTTGTTCTTGTTCTTGTTCTTGTTCTTGTTCTTGTTCTTGTTCTTCTTCTTCTTCTTGTTCTTCTTCTTGTTCTTGTTCTTGTTCTTCTTGATCTTCTTCTTCTTTGGCTTACCTTCAAGCAACAGCAATGCAGGTGGAGGAGGAGAAAGAGTGCTGTGGTGCGGCATCAAAGCCATACAGGAGATGACGGACGAGAGGGTGCAGTGCGTTGTCTACACTGGCGACGAGGTGGAGGGCCGTGAAATCCTGCAAAAAGCAAAAGTTTGTTCTCTTCCTTTAGAGTTTTTTCTTTTTTCTTTTTTCTTTTTTCTTGTTTCTTTTTCGTTTTTCTTTTCTTTTTTTTTAATTATTTTCTTTTTCTTTTTCTTTTTTTTTTCTTTTTTCTTTTTTTCTTCTTTTTCTTTTATTCTTTTATTTTTTTCTTCTTTCCTTTTCTTTTTTTCTGTTTATTTTTATTTTTATATTTATATTTATATTTATATTTTTTTTGTTCCACTTACAACATTATTTGTTTTTCTTTATTTTTTTTTTAAATAACAAACAAAAAGACTCGTTTTGGGATAACGCTTGAGCGGGAGGTTCGTTTTGTGCATTTGCAAAAGAGAAGTTGGGTGGAAGCTTCTTCGTACGTCTTCTCTTTTCCTCTGTTCTCTGTTCTCTGTTCTCTGTTCTCTGTTCTCTTTTCTCTTTCCCCTTTCTCTTCTCTTCTAACAAACGAACACAAACAAAAGTTGGCCTCGTTTTACGATGATAGGACAAAGTTTAGGGAGCATGGTGTTAGGCTATGAGGCTCTCTCCAAGCTACCTCCTCACCTCTTCATCGACACCATGGGTTACAGCTTCACCTTTCCTCTCTTCAGTTGGCTGGCTGGGGCTGTTGTGGCTTGTTACGTGCATTACCCGACGATCAGCTCCGACATGATTGAGAAAGTTGGTGCTCGTTCGGTAAAAGCAGTCCTTAAACATGTGTATGCTCTTGTTCTTCTTCTTGTTCTTCTTCTTCTTGTTCTTCTTCTTCTCATACTCTCTTTGCTCGTTTTCTCTTCCTCTTTTCACTTTCTTTGTCTCATTTTTCTACGTGCCCATATGCTAGCTATTATCGTTTCTTTGCTGCTCTCTATGCACGGATGGGCCGCTTTGCTTCTCTCGTTCTTGTCAACAGCAAATGGACTGCCTCTCACATCAATTCTCTCTGGAACAACTCTAACAACGCTTCAACAAACACAAATGCCAGAAAAGCTATCGTCGTTTATCCTCCTTGTGACGTGGAAGAGAGAAGACAACTTCCGTTTTGTTGGGAGGAGAGATGGCGAAGAGGATTGATCGTATCGGTGGCTCAGTTTCGGCCGGAGAAGAATCATGCCTTGCAGCTGGAGGCTTTTGCACACATGCTTAAAGCGTGTCGCGGTAAAGAAGGTTCGAATTTATTCTTTTATTCTGCTCTTCGTGTGTTGTTATTTTTCAATTCTGATGTTCCTGAAAATAAGGAATAGAAAGAGTACATTTGGCGTTAGTTGGAAGTTGCAGAGGAGATGAAGATAGAGAGCGATTGGAACGGTTAAGGCAACAAGCTGAAGCGCTTGGTATTCAGGTATCCTTCGCTTTTTCTCTTGTTTACCTTTCCTTTACTCTTATTTCTTTTTTATCTTCAAAAAAAAACTATCAACAAAGGATAAAGTGGAGTTTTGTGTGGACGTACCTTATGCGGCGCTTCAAAAGAAGCTGTCAGAGGCGTTGATCGGCCTCCACACCATGTGGTGCGAACATTTTGGGATCGGCATTGTGGAAATGATGGTTACACTCTTCTCCCTCTCTCTCTTCTCTGCTTATCCCTCCTCTTCTCTCGCCTCTCTTTCTCTCATCTCTCCTCTTCTATCTTCTCTTTTCTCTCTCTTTCTCACGTGTAACTTCCACAAAAATTAACCGAAAAGGCGGCGGGAGTAATAACCATCGCGCATAACTCGGGCGGTCCGCGAGAAGACATCATCCAGGCTGGAGTTACTGGTTCCTTTCTCCTTCTTCCTTCCCTTCTCCCTTCTTCAAACGGCTAACCGTTCGAAAAATGGTATTAAGGTTATTTGGCAACAGAGAAAGAGGAATATGCGGAACACATGCGACACATCTTATTCGCATCCGATAAAACGGCACAAGAAGAGTTGGAAGAGATGCAAAAGAATGCACGTGCTTCTGTTGACCGGTTTTCCGATGAAGAGTTTCACAATCGCTTCTGCGATGCATTTCGACCTATTCTATCTTCTTTGTTGTGAAAAAAAAAACCCGATTTCCACTCTTCTTAAGAAGAGAAGACAGAAAAGAATGCATCCGCTAAAGGCTTACTGCGAAACTCGTGTTGAGCAGAAGAAAGAAGTTGTTGTTGGAGCATCGCTGAACTACGGGATAGGATATCTTCCGTCTTGCTTCTGTTTTGTGGTTGGGGAGACGGGGACAATGCTGTTACTGCCACTTTGGTTGGCAACGTTGAAGTCAAGTCGTATGTCAAATGGGTTTGGATTCTGAAGTGAATGAAAGTGTAAGTCAGTTCTCATTGCTTCGTGTTTTAGAGAGAGAGAGAGAGAGAGAGAGAGAGAGAGAGAGAGAGAGACGAGAGGCGAGAATAACCCTTTTCCTCTATATTTACAAGTGATGGTAACTGCATCGAATGCGGGAGGAATAACGACGAGCTCTTCTTCAAAGTCTTCTGTCCGTTCTGCTTCTCTTTCCTTTTCTTTCTCTTTTTCTTTTTCTCTTTCAGCTGTGGTGTGTTTTCGTTGTGTCCATCTTTCTTTCAACAAAAGAAACTGTTCTCTTCGGCTCACTAATGCATCGACATAACGTCTTGCTTCCCGTAAGAACGACTGTATTAAACAAAGCGTTAGAATGAACAAGAGAAATAAATGAACGGAGAGAAGAACGAAGATTGAAGAACGAAGAACGCACCCTCAAATCTTGTTGGTGAAGATACCTCGCTTCCAACTCTCTCATCGGCACAAAGGAAGGCAAAGTATGCCGAAATAGAGTCATCATTTTTCCTCCTTCTGCCTGTTGTTCTTCGTCCTCACTTTGCTCTTCTCCTTCCTCTTCCTCTTTCAACAGCACCCAAACATAATAATTCTCCATTGCCGCTCCTCGAAAAAACGTATGAACCGTGAAACGAAGAAGTGCACTGGAAGAAGAAGAAGAAAAAGAAGAAGAAGAAGAAGAAGAAGAAGAAGAAGAAGAAGAAGAAGAAGAAGAAGAAGGGAGTTGGATCTGCTGTAGAAGAGTCGGAGGCACGCGAGCGACGCTGAAGCCAGCAAAGCTAAAGGCTTCCGTGAGCATGCGTTGCTCCCTGCGGCGCTGTTCCTGCCGCATGAGCGCCGCGTCGACGAACGGCTTTTGCTTGCGAGCAGAAGAGGGAGGGAGGTGAGATTGTTGTTTGCGGTGTTGCTTTTTGAGGGGGTGAAGAATCGGCGCAGAACCCTTTTTGGAGGTAGTGTGATGCGGCCGCTGGTGACGGAGTCGATGAAGAACGGTGGTGGACGCTTTGTGGTGTGCAGTTAAGGCCTTGTGAGCGAGCACTTGTTGTTCCAGCTGGCACTTTTTTTGTTGAAGTTGGTGCACTGTTCATGTTTTTTCATCCCATCAGAAAAAAAAAATGAATAAAGAAAATCCCAAAAAAAGATACAAAAACGCACATTTCGATCGAAGCTGAGACAAATCTTCTCTGGCGGCATTTTCTTTTCGTTGTTTCTCACAGAGGTACTCGCTTCGGCTTTTCAAGAGCAACAGGTGCCGTTGCGTGCCACGCTCAAGCCCCTCCTCCAGCGTCATCAGTTCGTGGTCTTCTTCTTCTTCTTCCATCTTTCTTTCTTTCTTTTTTTATTTATTGTATTGCAGAGAGAGGTCAAATCGTGAAGAAGGCGACGCCGAAATGGGCAATTCTTGTGCTCCATGATCTAGAAAAGATCAAACTACCAAATGGTATATTTTGTCGACGATTACGTCACTTTGGAAAGTGTGCGGCCAGCGAGACAGAAGTGACAAACGTTAAAAAAAAATTTTGCAACTTTTTTTTTTCGATTTTTTATAATTTTTGATTAAATAAAGATTCGTTCTGTGCAAAGAAGAGAAGCGTGAGAGAAGCGAGGCGCGTTGTTTGTTGTTCTCCTTTTTTTTTATTCCTTGAGGGTGATGTCGAAGAAGGGAGAGGTGGCCATCAAACCACCAGCGATGGCGGTAAAGATGGTACCGATGATGGCGAAGGCAAAGGCCCACGAGGGATCAGCGTCAGCGTCGTCACGATCTTCATCGGTAATGCCAGCCCAAGCAGCCCAGCAAATCATCCAGATGATACTGCATTGTGTATTTTTTTTTTTTTTGGGGAGGTCAGTAAAATCGGGGAAAGAAAAATAAAAACGAGCTTGGAGGGGAAAAAAAACGTACGCAATGAAAAAGTTCAAACCAGCACCAGCAAAGCTGAGGAAACCAGGTCCCAGGCCAAAGATGCAAACGCCGCAGAGGCCCATGGCGACCATCAAGAAGATGAAGGACAGGACGGAGCCGGCGATGGCAGCGTCTCCTCCCTTCTTCGCGTCGGTGTCGTCGTCGTAGTCGAAGCTTGCACCCCTGCTGCAAGAGACGGCCTTCCAGCCAAAGTCGCAGTCGTCATTGCTGGCCCAGCCGCTCTCCCAGCCTCCCATGCCAATGAGGGTGCAGATCCAGGCGAAGAACAGCAAACCGACTGCAATGATGGGGAACAATTTGATCTTCATCTTGTGTGTGGTGTGCTTAAAAAGTGGAGAGAAAGAGGAAGGAAGTGTGTTGTTTTTTCGAAGCGAGTTAAAAAAAAAGAGAGGAAAGAAATAAATAAGTGTGCGTAAAAAAAAAAATAACGAAAAAGTAAGAAAGAACCAACCTAAGTGAAAAAAAAAAAATGAAAGCAATCACCTGCCGATAACAAGAGCATAGAAGCAGACGAAATAGAAGAAATAGAAAGGAATGACAAAGACAAAAAGGGTCACAGGAACATCAGATGACCCTATCGCTCTTTATAGGAGAGTTTTCCGTGAAGCAAGAGCCTGCCCAGATTAATTGCGCCTGTGCTCCGCCAATCGTAGGCCGCCACGTAGGACCCACCCGAAATATTTAATACCAGGTCCACCAATCGCGGAACCCTACCTTAATTTTCCGTGGACCAATAGAAATTCAAACGGATTTTTTCTTCGTATCGCGATTTTGATCGGCGAAAAATATTTCCTTTTTCGTGATTTTCATCCAATATTTTTCGCGATAATCGATATTAGTTGCCATTTTATTCCTTCCAAGGAACCAGAGAAAGAAAAAAAAAAGCAAGAAGCAAAGGCAAGAGGTTCATTTATGTTTAAAACCCAAGGGCAGTCTTGTCGGGAATGGTCAGTTGTCTGGCGATAGCGCCAGGCACGCTGCCACCGTTGCCATAGATGAAGAAGAAGCGAGTGATCAAATGCTCTGAATAATATTCATTCACCAACAGTTAGTAGAATGTTCAAAAAAAAAAAAAACACACACACACAACAACAGCAAACCACAACAAAAAAACAAACCTTCATCTTTAACTACATAGCACCACTGGCTGTGGTCCCTGCCATAAATGTCGGGATGGTCAATGACCTCCACCAACGCCAGGCAGGAGACCGAGGAGCCAAACTGGCTCTTGCTCCAGCCCGTGCCGGAACGCATGTAGCCGCCAGAGGTGCTGGCATTGGGCGCCAAGTAGATGCCTGCACCGTGTGCTGCTCCGTGAAGCATGTTGCTTGTGTTACCTGTTTATGTTTTTTTTAAAGTTAAGAGAGAATTTGTTTTGAAAAAATGAGATGAAACAGAAAAAAACGTACTCATGTTCTTCAAACCGGTGCGCATGATGGGATGCCAGTTCTCCATTGGGGAGCCGTGAAAGGCGAAAAAGCTGCCATGCTGCTTCTTCAGCTGCTCAAAGCGGGCTTCTCGTTCAGGAGCGGCAGTTAACAACATGTATTGATACGGTGTAGACATCGCGCTGATTTGCTGCATCGATGAAACAAAAAACATAAGCTAACATGAGAGAGACACAGAGAGAGAAAGAGAGAGAGAAGCGGTAAGAAGATAGAACAAGAAACGCACTTGATCTTCCTTAAGTCGAACCAAGTGAGCTCTGTTGGAGGTGAGCAACCAACGGACGAGGCGGTAATAGATCTTCTGGCCAGGAGGATTAGGGTCCAACTCATCCAAGTAATGACGAACGTCTCCAGCACTGGCCAATTCTTGCACGGCAGGAAGATCTGCCAACACTTTTTTCTAGTTTTGAGAACGATAATTCATTCAGATCAGCAACAAAGCGAAACGCAAAGAAAATACTGTAACATGAACAACGACAACCATAACAAGAAGAATAAAAACTTAAATGAAAGAAGAGAAGGCAGTAAGTACCAAAAGCTCAAAGTCTTTCTTTTTGTCCTGGCTGATAAAGTCAGAGGGGAAGGGAGTAAACATGGTATCTGCTCGGGTGCTCTGAGCGCAAGCCAACGCCACTGTGATCAACAAATCTATAACTTCTGGTGCCCTCACTATCTCGGAGTTTACGTTTGCCTGAATGGAAGCGTAATGTTATTTTAGGGATAGACAGAGAAGTGATTAAGAAGAAAGCAAAAGAAATACTATCAAAGGAATAGAGAAGAGACAAGAGAAGCAAAGCAAGAAAAGAGAAGGGAAGACATACGCCAAGACCTAATTCTTCGTATCTCCAAATACAAGCTTCGTTAGAACATACGATAGGCTTCAAGCCTTCAAACTCGTGACGTTTGTCGCAAATCGGGCAATGGTTACTGCAATTGCCTTTTTTTTTGGGTGAAAATAACGTGTCAACAAGAAAAGGAGAATGCGAGAAGAAAGAGATAGAGAGGGAGAGAAGGTAAGGAAGAGAGAAAAAACAAGGATGAGAAGAGAGGAGGAGATACCAATTCTTGAGCGCATGTACATCAAAATACAAGCCAGAAAGTTTTCTTTGTTTCTGTTCACTTGGGACTTTGTCAATACGCTTCGCTTCTCCTTCATTACACCGGACTTGAAAGCTTCATTGGCCTGGGTGGCCTCCGCCAAGAACTCAGTGCTCGGCTCCAACAGCATACCAAGAGCGGCGTCCTATAGCATGACAAAAAAACAAAGACAAAACATTGAACAAAATCAGAAGAGAGAGAGAGAGGGAGAGACAGAGAGAGAGGGAGAGACAGAGAGAGAGAGGGAGAGAGAGGGAGAGAGAGAGAGAGAGGGAGGAGGGAGGGGAGGGAGGGGGAGGAGGGAGGGAGGGAGGGAGGGAGGGAGGGAGGGAGGGGAGGGAGGGAGGGAGGGGAGGGAGGGAGGGAGGGAGGGAGGGAGGGGCGAGAGATGAGAAAGGGGAAACGTACAGGATCGCCTTTAGTCTTGTGGAGTGCATACGCGCACAAATCCTTGTCAAAGCCCGTATCGAGCAATGATTTTACCTGCTTCGAATACTTATTTGGGTCATATGCATCCGCATCCTAAATAATTCGTGTAAGACATTAATCAAGAGAGACGAGAGGGAGGGAGAGAGAGAGAGGCACACTTACTTTAGTACCCAAGACCTTTCCTTTGAGATTAGAGAAAAAGCCTTTTTCTTTGGAGGACGAAGCGGAAGATGAAGCAGAAGAGGAAGAGGAAGCTCCACCAGAGGAAGAAGATAGAGATATTGAGGTATGGAAAGTGGATTTGCCCCAGTTCTCAGCAAGCCATCTTCGCAAGATCTCTGTAATTTGGAACTGCAAACCAAAGGAATCTTGTTTGGGTTTTTGGTCCACTTCGAATTTAGGCGGCTATTTGTGCATTGTTTTAAAGTGGTGAGATCATGAAGCAAAAATAAGCTAAATTATAAAAACGAGGGGAGAAAGAAGTTTACATGCGGAGCAGATAGATAAGTATCACTGAGGTGAAGCGTGACGTTAATGGGGGTGGTGGGATCCAGGCCCAAGGCGTCCGCAGTAGTTGCTGGTATGAAACTCACATCGACAAACAGGCGCACCATTGATAGCTCTGGAAAGTACTATATGGTTTTGAGTTGAGCAAAAGGAGACAATGAGAGAAAAGAAAAACAACGAAGCATACCTTGGCAACCTTGTCGCCATAGAGTTCTTTCAACTCTTCAACATGTTGTCGTAACAATTTGCTCTATTATAGGAAGAGAGAGAGAGAGAGAGAGAGAGTTAAATGGGAGTGCGACATAAAAGAGACCGATTAAAAAAACGTACGCCCGCAGCCTCTTCTTCATCCATGAAATCTTCATATTCTTCGCCTTCCTCCTCTTCTTCCTCCTCCTCCTCATCATCACCACGCTTCTTAGCTGCTGGTTTTATGCCTTCCACCTGTTGTGCGATGGCTCCGACATTACGTGAGGCCTTCAACTCAAACTTGCGGCCGAATTCTGTAAAGAACAGGTAAGAATCATTGGAAGAGAAGAGAGGATGAAGGTGAGAAGCAGTTATGAGAGAGACATTGTAAACAAGAAACGAGACTTACGTTCAATAAAGTATTCAAACGTTTTGGTAAGAGATGGGCTCTCATCTCGAGAATAGTCGTTGACTTTCTCCACAAGCGCCTAACGTTGAAACGAGTCCTGGTTAGGATTTATATTCTCTTTCTCTCAAATTCCTTTTTCTGCTGTGCTCGCTTTTCTCGTCTTACTCTCCGCTTCTCTTCTTCTGTCATTCGCTTCTGTCTTCTGTCTTTCGTCTTCTGTCACAATTCCCTTCTCTCTTTGCTTCTCTCGTACTCTTAGCCTTCTCTCCCTTTCTGCTCTCTCTCATTCTCTCTCTCTCTCTCCTAGTCTCTCCTCTCTCTCTCTCTCTCTCTCTCTCTCAATAAAAAACAATGAAAGCAAACCTCATAGCGCGGGTCTTCCTCCATGAGCAACGGCTTGTCATCCGGGTCAGAGGAGGAAGGATAGCCATGGGGCACGAAGAAGCTCATCCTCAGCTTCCGTTTTCCGAGGTTGTAGGCAAAGTACAGTGTTCGCGCGTCTTCATCCCAACGTAGCTCTATTCAAACAAAAAAAAAACATTTAAAGATTAGTTTGAGAAGAGAGAAAAGGAGTAGTGGAAGGACATTATTGACAATCACAACGAGAGAGAGACAGAGAGAAGAGACGAAACGAAACGACAAGAAACAGAAGAGTGGCAGAGAGAGAGAGAGAGAGAGAGAGAGAAGGAAACCCACTTTGGATGGTATTCGAGTCTTTGAAAAAGTCTTTCAACAAGTTTAATTCTTGTTTTAAAGCTGCCATGTCTCGTTTTTTTTTTTGTACAAACTCTTTAAAAAAAAATTACAAAAAGTTGCTACCCGTGTCAAAAGGAGTCGCTCGGTAAGAGAGAGAGAGAGAGAGAGGAGGCAAGGAGCTCGTTTCTTTGTTGTCGTTCTTGTTTGAATTTTTTGTTCTACGCTTCTGCGAAACTCTTTCTTTTACCGAAATTGATTCCCATTAAGGACTCTTCACCGTGTCGTCACGTGTATAATTTGTCGACAAACCAGTATCTTTCATTGTTGAAATTCTTAACGTGTTTCGCGCAATAATCTCATAGTTTCATAAATTTAGTGTATTATGTTGGAATCCCATTGGATCCAAACTAATAGGTCATTACCATCGAACAAAAAGAAAGAAAAGAAAAGACAAATGGGAAACTCACAGACCGCCAAAAGTCAGTTGAAGTCATGCCGTGAACTCACCAAGTGTTCGCACTTCTCTTCCTTCTTTTAGTTTCGTTCTTTTCACAAAAAAAAAGAGTTTTTTTTAAAACTCATTCTATATTTTGCTTTCAAAAATGTCATTGCTGTATAGTTGAAGAAAGGGAGCTGAAAGAACTGTTTTCATTCTACAAGGAGAACAGAGGCAAAAGCGAGGAAGGGCTCCCCAAACTGACCATTCAGGCCCTGATGGAGCCGTTGGGGTGGACCTCTGGCGAATACGTTGACCGGATTTTTGACTTTTTCGATGAGAACGGGGACGGCGTGGTGGACTTTAAAGAGTTTGTTGTGGGCATGTCCTTGTTGTTCAAAGGCGATCCCGAGGATAAGATTCGGTGTACGTTTCATTTTTTCCTTTATCTAAGTTTCTTGTAGTTTCTCTCTCTCTTCTCTCTTCTCTCTTCTCTCTTCTCTCTTCTCTCTTCTCTCTTCTCTCTTCTCTCTTCTCTCCTCTCTCCTCTCTCTTCTCTCTTCTCTCTTCTCTCCTCTCTCTTCTCTCTCTTCTTCCTTTCCTTGTCGTTTCGTTCGTTCTATATCTTCTCGTTTTTTCTATATCAGTTTCTGTTTCTTGTTTTCTTTTCTTTTCTTTTTGTTTTTCTTATTTTGTAACAAAAACTAAACAAACAAACGAATACGTTTGGTGCAGTTTACTTTGAGATATATGACTTGGATGGAGACGGTTATTTGACGGAGGAGGAGGTGAGCAAGATCGTGAAAAGCAATCTCAAGGCCGTGGGCGTGCTTTTGGGTTCCGGCTCCAACCTCCCCATGGAGGAAGCGCTTGCCGAGAAGAGGTTGGTGGCCAAGTACACGGCTCGGCTCTTCGAGGATGCCGACAAGAATGGAGACCAGCGCATCAGCTTTGCCGAGTTCAAACATGCCTGCAAGATGAACCCAACGCTGCGCAAGTTCTTGAGCAACACGGAGAAGGCATTGGCGGACGAGGGGGAGTTTCTTCACATCGCCGAAAAGTGAAAGCAAGCAAGCAAGAAAGACAATGACAATACCTGTACAGATATTTTTTTTGTGAAATTGTCCAAACTTCGTGTCGACACGAATACCTTGTTTATTGTCGACGAGGCTTTATGGACATGAGTCAGGATGCGAGATCGCATAGAGTTGCGGGTCGACACGATAGGGTTACAGACAGGAGAGTGCTCAATAAAGAGAATTGAACACCCGAAAAACTGAGACAAGAACACAAAGCAACAACACACAACACACACCACAAACAACAAGCGGAGCGGAAATGGAGTTCAAGATAACATTGCTGCCATGGTTGGCCTTCTTTTTGTTGGTGATAGTCTTCATTTTTAGCATCGTGGGGGCTGCCTCCGACGATAAAGGCTGGGCGGCCAACGACACCATCCAGGTCGGGTGGAAGAAGCAAACGATAGACTTGCCTAGAGGGAAGGACCGCATAGACTTGGTCGGCGACTTGGACGACGCAGGAAAGGTAACAAACACCAAACCAACGAACACTTGAGCTTGTTGTTTGGTGCTGCTTGTGCTTTCTTCTTATTTATTCTGCTTCTTCTTGTGGTTCTGCAAAAAACTAAACAGGCGGCAGTAGCTGGAGCTGTGTTTTGCATTTTGCTGTCCTTTGTGGCAGCTCCAGTTTGTTTCGTGAGAGGGTTTGGCTTTGGGCCAAAATGGCTGAGCTTCGTGGCGGCAGGCATCTGCGCAGTAGCGGCGTACGTTTGCCTCTTCTTTCCTTCTTTCTGTCCCCTCCTCTACCTTTTGTAGTTGCTCATTCGAACTGTGTTTTTTTTGTTGTTTTTTTGTTCAGTTTTCTGAGTCTGATATGTTGGGCTTCTTGGGCTGGTTCGTAGCCTCTCTCTCTCTCTCTCTCTCTCTCTCTCTCTCTCTCTCTCTCTCTCTCTTTCTCTCACTCTTGTAACAATTTTTGTTTGTAGGCATTAGCCAAAACGATCGGGATGATGCGGAGCTGGATGCAGACTATGCTTTTGCCCTCGCCATCCTTGCCAACATCGGGCTAGTCCTCGCGTCCGTCATCATGGGCGTCTCCTTCTTCTGGGATTGGAGCATCTACAGCACCAACTAAGAGAAGAAAGCCAAATTATTTTTCTATGTTGTTTTATTCTTGTCGACATAACGATTCCATTGTTTGATTTTCTATTGGTTGTCTGATTATTCAGCTGAGGGGTATTTTAAGCATTGATCATGACGACACGAACCTACAAGGACAAAAAAAAAACAACCAAAAAGAAAGAACCGCACAAGCAAGAAAGATGCAAAGCGTGACAACCAAGGCCAATGGGCTCGGTGCCTTCGTCAGGCACAACAGACCAGCTTCTTCTCTTCTTCTCCCCTCTTTCCGAGTGAAGACCTGCGCTTTCCACTCCTCCCCGATTGCACACGGCGATTTCACTGCGGAGCCCAGAATAAGGCCAGCAAAGCTTCCCACGGATCCTCGGTTGAAAAACATCAACCTCATGGACGCGATCACCGAGAAGGACCTTCAGTCGGAGGAGGACCCCTTGCCAAACTTCAACTTCCTCCAAGAGTACAAAGCCATTTTCCTGCGGGGCAGGAGAGAGAACTGGGGTTCCCCCTACGATGACCCCGACCCCGATGAGATCGACGCAGCCAAACGAGACCCTGCTACTCTCTCTAAAACCAATACCAAATGAATGAATATTGCTCTTCTTGTTCTTTTATTTGCAGTTTTTCTTTGTTGGTTCCAACTTCCTCTTTTTATCTTCTCTTTCTCGTTATGTTTTTCTCACGTTCCTCCTCTATTCGCTTCCTCTCTTCTTTCTCTTCTCTGTTTTCTCCTTCATTCTCTGCCTCTCCTCTCTCTCTCTCTCTCTATCTACTAGCAAAAAAAAAAAAAGGTAGTGTAGAGCCTCCATAGTGGAGAGTAGGAGGGTGTTAAGTCCCTCCGCCCTCCGTGGTAGTGAAAGAGACGCTTCCGCCTTGTCTGAAGCGGTGTCCACCGGGGCGGCAGAAGAAGGAAAGGAGAGAGGCGTTGACCTTGCTCCCCTTTCTTGCTTCTCCCCAAAGGAAAGCACAGCGTGCCATTTTTGGCGGACGAGAAAGGGGGCATAAGCGAATAGCCTTGGCCACTTCCTCAAGCCCCTCCAAAACCAACACAAAAGGCCTCCCTTCTTTTAAATCCCAGCGAACGCGTTCGTTTTCTGCAGCGGAAGTTTGGGAATATGGTCCTACTGGAAAAGACTTCGGACAGAGAGTGGGGAAGCGTTAGCCGCCACCCCCCGCGCCGTCAACAAAGCCGAAAAGAACCGTCCTTTAGCTAAACTGCATGGTCAGTTTTTCGACGGAGCAAAGGACCCCTTTTGAACTTTTTGATCGCTCCGATTCCCTTTGATTATGGGTGGTCTTTTTTTCGATTTCCGTCGACGCATTTATTTCAATTTATTCAAATTATTCTTCATGATTTTTCGTTTTTTTTTTCATGAAATTGCTTTTTATTGTTTTGGCCTTTTAGAGCTTTACGCATCAGGTGTTGTTCTTTTTCAAGAAACAGAAGCAAAAGGAGTCAAACGCACGGGGGCATCGCTCCAAAGAACGAGCTCAAAGGGAGTTTTCTCCTCCGGCACATCCCCACAAGCAGCCACCACCACAAATGGCTCCTGAGTGCCATCCACAGAAAATGAAGAAGCTGAGGGGGAACGAGGAAAGAGTGGAGAAGGTGGGAGGACCACTCCGTAGGGACTATCGCTAAACGGACCGGAGGAAAAAATCTCTTTGCCATCCGGTGCCATCACGCTAAGCCGATGCCAAAACGATTCTGATATCCCCTTTCTTCTCCTTCTTCCAGCTTCTCCTTCTCTTTCTTTTCTTTCGTTCTTCTGATCCACTCGGTTCAAATGCATAACGACAGTTGTCACTTCGGAGGAGATGTAAAGATGAAAGATGGGATTCGAGAAGGGATCGTCTCGACCTTTGCAGATAGCGGGATCCCAGTTTCCCCGAACGGAAGCGCGAAGCATCGCTCCTTGCTCCTCTAGCAAAGGAAGAGGCTCCAAGGAAACTTCAGCAGTGTCCGATTCGATGGAAAGAAGGAAGGAGGCGTTTGTATCAGCGGAGAACGTGGAAGGAATCAGAATGTAGGTTAATGGGTCGTTGGAAAGAATCACTTGGGATAAATTGCAGTGACGTGGTCTATAGGGACCTGTTGTTATGTTAGAGAGAGATAAAGAAGACGTGGATGCGAGTAAGACGAAATGAAGGAAGAAAGAAAGAAACAACAAGGGCGGGAAACGAAAAGAGGCTTTGCAAAGAGAACACGAACAAATAATTACCTGAAGAGCTTGCGAGGGTCATAGAGTTGACCATATGCGCAAAGGAAAAGGCTGTCTGGAAGGAAGAAGACGTTGAAGAAGTAAGAAAGAATGTATCATCAAGGCTGTACAAGGTGAGATTAATGCAAATGGGCTCGCCAAATGAAGTAGAGGTGCTTGGAGACGACGTTAAAGATAGTTTACATTGAATGATTGTAGGTGGAAGCGAAGAGGAAGAAGCAATGTCCATCAATGGCTTTACACGCAGTAAGTATTTAGGGTTGGCAAGAAAGTTGTGGTAGTTGCATGAGCCAGCTGCTGTTCCCTGTTCTCGGCTCCACTCTCCCGTTTGAAGTGCTTTGAAAAGAACTTCACGAGGAGGAATCAAGGACAGTTCCGCAATAGGCTCATCACTGTAAATCTGAACAAAAGCAGATGAGAACAGCAGAAGACAAGGAAACAAGTTTGTTAAGGTTGACAGAATGTTGCAAGCAGAAAGAGACAGAAGGGAAAAGCGGTGTACCTTGAGGGTGTAATTAAAGCTGTTACTGAGCAGTTGATGACAAAGCATGATAGTAAAGTTATGTATTCCTGGGGTAACATCTATCCGAGCCAATATCTCGTTCGCTTGCAAAAAGTGACCGTCGTGAACCAGCACTTCACGATCATGGTCTAAAGAACCGTCTACCACTCTTTGTCCCCCATTTGCATAAACGTTTAACTTTAACCAATCCCTCTCTTCTCTAATCGGTTTTGTAAATGTTAGCCTTGCTCCTCTCTCTCTCTCTCTCTCTCTCTCTCTTTCTCTCGCTCTCTCTCCTTTCACCCCTTCTTTAATACACTACCTTCGCCATCGCCGCTCGGTGAATTCTTTACTGTTGCCAGCAAGTTGATGCCGTAAAAGCACGATGAGAACCGAAGTATAACTGGCAGCCTTCAATCGAAGCAAGTATTGAGGGCTGCTCTCATAAGTGGCAGGATCTACCGATATGATAAAGCTATCGCTGGATGAGGCATGAGCGTCCTCCTTGCTCATGTTCTCGTTGGCTGTTAGACGACCATGAACCACTTTTTGGTGAGAGTAACGTGGTTTCCAGGCTAAACTTACTTGAGCAAAATATCTGTTTGTTTTGTTGGTTTGTTTTCAGGAGAGAAGGGCGGAGAAAGAGGAGAGAGAGAAAGGGGGAGCGAGAGTGAGAAGAAGAAGAAGAAGAATAAGAACAAAAAGAAAAAGAAAAAAGAACAAGAAGAGACTAACTTCGCCACTGACTCAAAGTCAATCCAAAACACGCCGTTGTCATACAAATGGTCATTCTGCAGGTCGTACTCTAGTTCCTTTTGCATGGAAGGTGTCCAACTGTCCACATCGAAGAGTGACCATTTACCTTTCCATCGGTGCGAAGACCAAGGATTCTTCAACTTTAACAATCTATGGCCTTGAACGCAGCGTACGTCGAGACAGGCATACGCATGGTATGTCAGTAAACCAGTTCTCTTTCCTAAATGATTGTTGTTCACGATTGATTGCCCTCTTCGTCTTGTTGATGAGGACTCATTTTCTCCTTCAGCAAGAAAATCCTCCTCTGGGCTGATATCGGCAGTACTGAAGACAATCATGCAGTCGTCATCTCTAAAGCCAGTAAATATTCTAGTCCTTGTTTGAGATAAAAGACAAAAAAAAAGTTCACATGGCGAGAGAATATAAGCTGTTGCCGGTTCTGCGAAAAGAAAAAAGAAAGGAAGAGAGTACCAAAAAACATCCAAGTAGTATCGATCTTTACGAGCTCGGCCACCAAAGCTAAAAGTCTCTGGTATCCATCTTATCCCAAAAATAAAAGAATTAACATTCCTTTTGTTCTGCAGACTGAAAAATAAGATAGTACCCAAACAGAATATGCATATCAGATGCTGCATTGGAGCCATTGCTATAACCTCCTCTTACCTTTACCATTAAAAATAAAAAGAACGTTACACTTAAAAGAACAAGAGAGGAGAGTGAGAACGACAAACAGAGTACAAACTTTCATGTACGCTTTTTCCAGCATGCTCACCAGTAGCTCCGACCGGTTGTTTGAGAATGAGCAAATGGGATTGTTGAATCTATCCAGTGGTAACAAGTCGTCTATCACTACTTTCCGTGCGACTCCGTTCCTTACATTGTATAATGTTTGTTTATGCATGGCAGAGAGAAAGGAGATAATAGACGTACCAAAACATTCGAAAGACATATTTACCGCTAGGATTGTAAGTAGGAATTCCTCGCTCGTCTTGAGGATAGCAGTTTTGGCCTACCAACGCAAGTTCGGTCCGTTTCTCATAATTCGTGGCAACACAAAGACTAGCCAAGAACGAACAGTCTCCAATCACACTCTGCGTTATGGAGTAGTAACTCAGACGTTCGCCTGAATAATAACAAAGAATGGTAAGGATGCGAGTAAGGAGGAAAAGACGAGAAAATGGCTGGTAGCAAACCAAGGAGCATTTTAGGGTCGGATAGGAATTGATGGGGCCGTCTCCACGCCACAAACCGCTCTTCTTGTTCTTTAGTCAAAGCGAGCATCCCATCTGGGTCCTGATATACGTTAGTATTAGGTCGTAAGTGGATGGGCACAAGAGAGTAAGAGAAAGAGAAAATAATGAAGATGGATGAGAGAATGGAAGAAAAATATAATAAAGCAGACCAGAAAGTGTTGAGAAGGAGGGAGGTAGAAGATTTCGCTCTCCAAGTCACGTAAGTTCCAAGGCACAAAGACGCGGTCCCGTATGATGGAGCTCTCCAGCATGACCTGTTCTTCCTCATTGGTGGCAACCATCCATTCCGTTCTTTCCCTTCCGTTCTGCCTTGTCCTCTTCTCCGAGGGTATCATTACTTCACCTTCGGTATCTTCTTCCTTTTCTTTCTCCTTCTCTTTCGTTCCTACAGCAACTTCTGCTCTGTGCCTCTTTCCAACCACCGAAATAGAAATAATTCCATCGCTCTGCTCCTCGTTCTCTTCTTCTTTCTCAGAAAGCTTTCGAGTCTCGTCTGTTAACGAGGAAGAAGAAGAAGAAGTTGTTTGTCTGTTTGTGGTTGTCTCTGCTGCGGCCTCCAACAAACGAGAGAAGAGGAGATCGGGTGGGTCGTTGTGGGCGTTGCAGCGCCGAAGCTCAGAGGCCAACAAGGAGGGAGGGAGTTGTGGGAAGAGGGCAGCCAGCTCGGAAGTCGAAAATACTGAAGTATTAGTGGTGGTGGTGGTAGTAGTAGTAGCAGCAGCAGCAGAAGAAGAAGAAGAAGACGAAGAGGAAGAGGAAGGGGAAGGAGGTACTGCTGCTACGTTGATGATGTCTCGTTGTTGAGAGTCCTCTTCGCCCACTTTCCACCATTTCATATTTACAAGATCGACATATCTTTTTTAAAAAACAGAGAGAAATCAAGGGAGAAGAAGAGGAAGAAGAAGAACAAGAACAAGAACAACAAGATATTAGCAAAACGAGTCAAACATCTCCCACATAAAAGTTCAAGTTGTTATTTATTTGAAAAAAAAAACCTTTCGTGATCGATCATGATGCCAGGTTCGTTCAAGAGAAGAGCTTGTTCCAAGAGGGCCACGATGGACGCGGGAACTTCCAGCCAGGTTCCATCGTATCCTTGCCACAACCAACTTTTCGTGTC
Source organism: Balamuthia mandrillaris (assembly GCA_031835245.1). Taxonomy (NCBI): domain Eukaryota; phylum Discosea; order Longamoebia; family Balamuthiidae; genus Balamuthia; species Balamuthia mandrillaris. The sequence continues at coordinate 77,131 of JAVKOQ010000143.1, read as the reverse complement.
GCTCATCTTTTTTCGTTTTTTCTATATCTAAAATTTTTCCAGGAAAAAATCAAGTGCTGTGGACACGAGCCCGGATAAGAGAGAAGACAGGAGAGATGATTGATGGACAGTAGAATGGACATGAGAGAGGAAAGGAGAGGGAGATCTATAATCGATCTTCCAATTGACAATAGGTAAATAATGTGGACACATACGTCACATTAGAAAAATGTGAAAGACTGGAGAATGGATAGGAGAGAGGATAGGAGACTTGTAACGTAAAATAAAAAAAAAAAAAATAGAAAAAGAAAAAGAAAAAAAAAAAAGAAAAGAAATGGAAGGAACCGCTTCATCACTCGAGGAGGAGGTGGCACGGTTGCGTCAAGAGCTGGCTCACGAAAGGAAGCTACGGCAACAGCTCGAACAACAGCTCTCCACGTTCAAACAGGAGCCGCTCCGTCCTCATCAACCCGAAGAAAGGAAGGACACCAAGCGAGGTGGATTGGCCGACGTTCGGGTGTTGGACTTGAGCAGAGTGTTGGCGGGTCCCTATTGCAGCATGCTGCTAGCGGACATGGGGGCGGACGTGCTAAAGTTGGAAGTGCCTCGCCTGGGAGATGACTCCCGCCAGTACCCGCCCTTTGTCAAAGATGTCAGCCTGTATTATGTGAACTTGAACAGGTTTGCGCTTCTTTCTTTCTTTCTTGTCGTTTCTTTCTTGTCGGTTCTTTCTTGTCGTTTCTTGCTTTCTTTCTTTCTTGTCGTTTCTTTCTTGTCGTTTCTTTCTTGTCGTTTCTTTCTTTCTTGTCGTTTCTTTCTTTCTTGTCGTTTCTTTCTTTCTTTCTTGTCGTTTCTTTCTTTCTTTCTTGTCGTTTCTTGTCGTTTCTTTCTTTCTTTCTTTCTTTCTTTCTTTCTTTCTTTCTTTCTTTCTTTCTTTCTTTCTTTCTTTCTTTCTTTCTTTCTTTCTTTCTTTCTTTCTTGTCGTTTCTTGTCGTTTCTTGTCGTTTCTTGTCTCCATTCGTGTAACCAACAGAGAAATGCAGAGGGAAACGAAGTATGACACTAAACCTGAAACACGAAGAAGGAAAACGGATATTTTTGGAGTTGGTGCGACAGTCGGATGTCCTATTGGAGAATTTTAGCCCCGGCACCATGGAACGCCTTGGCCTAGGGTTGTTATCTCTTCATTCTCTCTCTCTCTCTCTCTCTCTCTCTCTCTTCTAACTTCTCTCTCCGCTCTTGCTCTCTCTCTCTCTCTCTCTCTCTCTCTCCTGTCTTCTCTCCCTCCCTCTCTTTCTCTTTCTCTCTCTCTCTCTCTCTCTCTCTCTTACTTCTTCTCTTTCTGCTCTGCTGTTCTTTGTTTCTATGCTTTCTCTATTTAACTTTTATCTATTTTTTGTTTGTCATTTCTATGTTCTCATGGTGTTTGTACGATGCAGCTATGAAGCATTGAAAGCAGTGAAACCGGATTTAGTCTACGCTAGTATATCTGGCTTTGGTCAAACTGGACCTTATCGCAGTCGACCCGGCTATGACATCATCAGTCAGGTATTCGCTTCGCTTCTCTTCTTTGCTCTCTCTCTCTCTCTCTCTCTCTCTCTCTCTCTCTTCTCGTTCTCTCTGCTTGAGTTATTCACCTTTATCGTACTTAAAAATACACACACAGGCTATGAGTGGACTAATGAGTGTAACAGGATGGCCAGAAACACCACCAACTAGAGCGGGTAAGCAGTCTATGTATGATGTTCTCATTTCAAATAACTAACATACTAAAACAGGAACGGCTGTTGGAGATGTAATGGGAGCTTTATTTACTTGCATTGGCATTCTCTCTGCTCTTCATGTTTGTATTCTCTCTCTCTCTCTCTCTCTATCTTCCCTTTCTTATTTAACTTGGACACAAACAACAGGTAAGAAATAGGACAGGAGAAGGACAATTGGTGGATGTCGCTTTGATAGACTCGCTCTTTGCTTCCTTGGGACAACACCTGCAAAAATACTTTGTGGAAGGCGACCTTCCCACTCGCATTGGCAACAGATACGAGTTCATATATCCATATGACTCTTTTCGAGCGGCGGATGGATGGGTAATTATCGCTATTGCAAACGACTCGCTTTGGGCACGGTACATTTGTGGTTTTCGCTCTACATGATTCTTATTCTCATGTTCTTCTTTTTCTTCCAACAACATAACCAGATTTGTGGAAGCAACCGATCCTAAGAGTTGTTCTTTGGACGGAATGTCACCAAAACTTAACGCGGAGGAGTTCACATCGAACCCCAAACGGCTGCTGCAGGCCTCAACTCTCAAAGAACTACTCGAAGAATGGACATCTCGACATTCCGTGCAATCCATCGTCTCACTTTTAGTTCAACAAAGGGTTTGTTTGGTTCTCCTTTTTACGTTTCTGTTTTGTTTTGCGTTTTAGTTGTTTTTTGTTCATGTTGATAAGGTCCTTTCTGTTTGCTTCTTTGTTGTTCATTGTTCATTGTTTTTGTTCGTGTCAGACTGCTCATCCTTCACACGAATGTAACGACAGATACCAGCTTGCCCTATTGCAAGTCTGAATGATGTGGTAAATGATGAACACATTGCAAAGGCCAGAGAAATGGTCGTCAAGTTGGAGGTATTTTTTAAAATATTTTTCTGTACATTTGTCGTTTCTTTGCTTTGCTTTGCTTACTATTGTCAAACAGCAACCAGAATTAGGAACGGTGCAGTTGATGGGCAACCCCATGAAGATGAGCCTTACTTCGCCCAAGCCACAAGGACCTGCTCCCTCCTTGGGACAACACACGCACGAGATTCTTCAGGAGCTCTTGGGTCTCAGCGAAAGCGACTTGCAGCGCTTGAAAGAAAACCAGATCATTTGAAGAAGGAAAAAGAAGAAGAAGGAAAAGAAAAAACAACGATGTCCAATTACTTCAACATGAAAAAAAAGCAAACCATGTCTCTTATCAACAACATTCATGCCTCCCCCAGCTCTAGCTCTACGCTAAGCTCCTATAGCCCAGTCAGATGGAGGGGCGGATCAGACGGACACACACGTTTTGGTTACCAAGGGGCACAAAGGGCATTAACGACCACCAGCCTCACGATAACAGGGGGTATGGCTCGTTTCAGCTTCTTTCTTCGGTTGTCTCCTTTGACACAGCACCTTCCTTGTATCTGTTATGTGTTTTTTCCTACCCTTCAACCAACACATGCGGAAATCTCCGAAGGATGTTTGCCTGGGTACGAACACTTCCAGATATGATCGGCAGAACAAGAGGAAAGCTGAAAAACCGATAACCAGGCAACGCTTCGCTTGTAGCGCCGCCTGAATCTAATTCCCTACCTTTTACAAGACGATCATACAGGGTCATGATAAGTCTTTGACCGTCTCCTGGTTCCTTCCGGTCGCCAACAATCCGAAACGAAAAACAAAGCAGCCTTTCCGGTTCCGTTCAGGTCCTTCTTCTCTTTCATTTTCTTTTCAAACGCACCGATGCCTCTTCAAACGAGCTTGCTGTGGATCTTCCTGGTCGCGGTCACTTGCAGCTTGATGTTTGTTGCTCTTGTTGACGGGCAGACTTGTGAGAAATGGGATAGAGCTCCTTCTTATTGCACCCAGTTTGAGGGATGGAGAGGTATATGTCTCGTCTTCTGTCTTCCTTCACCTCCGTTTCTTCTCCTTCCTTTGATGACATCTTGTTGGTTTTGTTTGCTTTATCGTTTCTCATGTTTCTGTAGGTTCTGATGTACATATCTACGTCCCGGCCAACCTGACTTTGTCTTTGTTGACGGAGACCGTGTCAATAGCCATTAACGTGGTCGGAGCGCTTGGCAACGACGACACCCTCCCTTCCCGATGCCACCAGTTCTGGGCAAGGTTGAACTGTGCAACTTTCCTCCGACCATGTGCTCTTATACGGGACGAAGAAACAGGTTATACACGAAACTGGTTCTTTTATATTTTTGTTCTCCCTGTTTACCCTAAGCTGTCGTGTCTGGTCTGAAACAGAGGAAGAATTGTTTATAGAAACACCGCATCAGCCTTGTCACACGACATGTCTTGAATATGGTACATACCTTCTCCTTCTCCTTCAGAAAGAGGTTCTACTAAGTCGTCTTCAGATGCCCTTTGTAGGGGTTACCTTGAAGCTTTGGGTTTTCCCTTCGGATCGGGTCTGTACTTACCTCCTGGGCACAGTGTGCCTATGACCTGCGAGGAGCTTGACACCACCGGTGAGGCCTTCTATCAAACAGATATCTACAACATCACGCACAACAATGCCACCTTTCCGATGCATTGCAACCACTTGGAGGCCGATGGAACGTTTTTGGTGTGCGAGGACCCCTTGCACACGGTAGAACAGAGAAGCGAATGCGGCTTTACCTGTCCGTTGCCCTCTTACACCGAAAGTAATTACGACACACTGAAAGTGTTGCAACTGGTCTTAGGATGGCTTTCATGGGTACGTTATGCTTCTCTGTGGTTCTTTCTTCTCTGCCACGTTTGGGCTCTGGTCAACGTTTTCGTCGATTGTCGTCCTGCTTCTGTTTGCTTATTCTTTACTATACCCTTCTCTTTAACCCTATCGGGAAACAGGCAGGAAGCTTTGCAGTGATCCTCTCCTACGCATTGCATCACAAACTGCGGCAGTTCCCGTCTAACCTGATCCTAATGGCAGCAGTGGCCGCTCACGCCGAGTCGGTGGGCGTCATTCTTCCCACGTTCTTCGGGTATGACAACACCTGGTGTGGCTTCGACACAGCTTATGTCGTCCCGGATATATCCATCGAGAACAGACAGGTGGTCCTCCATTTCGACATCGAAGACATGTCCTTACATTCCGGGTTGTGTACGTTTCAAGGATGGCTGTTGCAAATGGGCTTCCTGTCCAGCACCATGTGGTGGGGCATTGTTGCTTTCAACATGTTCCTCTCCGTAGGTTTCTTTCTCTTGAATGCTTGTTATCTTGTTGTTTATTTTTCAAAACAACAGGTGTTCTTTGGAAAGAAGCTGCCCAACACAAAAGCGTTTACCATTGGCCTGCAAGTGGTGTTGCATGTGTGTGGATGGGCTGTTCCCTGTTTACTGATGCTCATCCCTGCCGCAGCGGACCAAATTACTTTCTCTCCTGGCTCCACGTTGTGTGTATCTTTTTCTTCTTCTTCTTCTTCTTCTTCTTCTTCTTCTTCTTCTTCTTCTTCTTCACTTGTTTAGAAGATTGGTTTCAAGTAGTTCTAACTGTTGGCAACATCCAGCTGTTCGTTAGGCTACGCCAACGCCTACTTCCTGACCTTTTGGGCGCTGCCCGTGGGTATCATCCTCTTTGTAGGAACCATTCTCTTTATCTCCTCTATGATACGCCTCCTTAGCTTCGCCCGCAAGTTGAAAGAGCTGAAGAAGACGTGCGGGACCTACTTTCGCGTCACCCTCTTCATCCTCATCTACCTCACCCTCATCTCCTTCATCTTTGCCTACTCCCTTCGCGTGGTCACCGCCAAAGACACCATCGAGGACGGTTATAGCGAATACTACACATGCCTCCTCGCCCGTCAACCGGATTGCCACCTCTCCGAAACGGTGCACAACTTCGGATTGGCGGTGTTGCGGAGCATCGGCTATTCCTCCTTAGGTCTGATGCTCTTCCTCAACTTTTGCATCAGCCCGTCGATGGCCCGTTTCTGGTGGCGCTTCCTGCAGCACCTCCGCGAGGGCAGGTTCAGCAGCATGTTCACCAGCGACAAGACGTCCAACACGGCGAGATCGCCCGGCGGCACGGGCGGAAAGAAGAGCCGAACGAAGAGCATGACCACGCACGACAGGATCACCATGAGCATGGATGAGGACGAGGAGGAAGTCATTCCCTAAACCTAGGGGGACAACGGGAGAAGCGTCTCACCCCTTGTTTGTGGCTTTGGTTGTTAGGGGCAACCGGAGATCGGATTTTGGTTTGTTAACAAATTTTCCAAATGGCGAAAGAAAAAAAAGATCAGCTACGAATCTCCTTTTTACTGAAAACAAATAACGATTATTAAACAAACAGGAAATCTCACAAGGAGATTTGCTCTTCATTTTTAACCGCGAAGGAAAACGGTGGGGGTTGCCGTGCCGTGCAACTTGGCCCCATCCCCCCGCCACGCGGACCGGTGGCTGCGGACGGGTGCGCTTCCACCGGCCGTCAATCGATCTGAGCTTTCATTTATTTCTCTCAAATGCTCTCCAACCAATCCGCTTTGGCGGCAACCGGAGCGCACGGGAAAGACATTGACTGGGCGTCATACTGACCCTTCACCTTATCTTTTTCTTTTTGCTTAGCAGAATAGCACAGCTGAACACAACCCACATTCTCTCTCTAATTTTTTTTCCTCCCTTGCCTTTCTCTCTCTTTTTTTTTTCAAACTTGCGACAGCGACAAAACAACAGACAAACAAACAAACAAATAACAAAAAATGACACCATGGCGTAGACATCTCTTCCTGTTGTCACTACTACTTTTCGCTGCTTTTGGGGATCTTGTAGCCGGACAAAGTTGCGAGCCATGGGACGGAGTTCCTGCCTATTGTACTCAATTCGATGGGTGGGCAGGTATGTTTGTTGTCGTTGCGTTAGCTATTTTGTTTTTTTTTTTTAAAAATATTTCATGCTCTCCTCTTTCCCTACTCTTTTCTTCTAATCAAAAATAAAAAAAAGATGCGGGCAACCTTCATATCTATGTTCCGGCCAACATGACACTGGCCGAGCTGGAAGAGAAAGTGGTGAAGGCCGTCAACATTGTCGGCGCGCTCGGCAACGATAACTCCATTCCCTCTCGATGCAATCGGTTCTGGGCCAGGCTGAACTGCGCTACCTACCTGCGTCCCTGCGCAACTGCAGTTGATCCTGGTGCGTTGGTTTTTTTTTTTAAATTTTCATTGAACTTAGGAATATTTGATTTAATTAATTTAAGTTTAAATCTGTCGACATTCGATTGTCTCGATTTTTATCGATATTTCGATCGTCTTGTGTAATTTATCGATATTTTAGTTTATTTTTCGAACTTTTCCTCAATTTTTTTTTTGCAACATTTATGAAGGGAGAAAAACTAACGACGAGAGAACAATGTAACAGATGGTGAACTGATCCTCACCAGGCCGCGACAACCATGCCGGTCCGGTTGCCTTGAATACGGTACGAGTTTGTGTTTTCTTCCGCTTCTTGATGAATCAATCTTACGCGCAAACACATGCAGAGGAGATGTGCAGAGAGTACGTGGAGTCGCAGAACTTGCCTTTTGGTGTGAGCTTGTACTACCCGCCAGGCTACGCCCAGCCGATGACCTGCCAAGAGATCGACACCGACGGGCAACCCTTCTACCAAACTGAGGACTACACGGTCACGCTCTCCAACAACCAAACCTATGAGCTGCAATGCAACAGCCTCTTGACCAACGCCACCACGTTCATCATCTGCGAAGACCCGTTGTACACGGTGGAGGGCAGCAACGAGTGTGGCTTCACATGTCCCTTGCCCGCGTTCACCGGCAACGAATATGACACGTTGAAGGTGTTGCAGTTGGTGCTGGGGTGGTTGTCTTGGGTCAGTGCCTACACTTTGTCTAGTGCTTCGGTTATGAACACGACTGACATTTGTTCTTCCGAAAAAGTTGGGCAGCCTCGTTGTCATTCTGTCTTATGCGCTGCATAACAAACTGCGCAAGTTCCCATCGAACCTGATCCTGATGGCGGCAGTGGCTGCTCATGCCGAGTCAGTGGGCATAATCCTTCCCACTTTCTTCGGCTATGAAAATACCTGGTGTGGCTTCGACACGAATTATGTAGTTCCTGAGAGTAGCATCGAGAACGCAAAGCTCACTTTACATTTTAACATCGAGGATTTGGCTTTGGAATCGGGGTTGTGCACGTTCCAAGGATGGCTGTTGCAAATGGGCTTCTTGTCCAGCACCATGTGGTGGGGCATTGTTGCTTTCAACATGTTCCTCTCCGTACGCTTTTTCGTGCTCTCCAACCTTCTCGCTTTGTTTTTTTCTTTTGCGTTAATGCTTTTGACGAACAGGTCTATTTTGGCAACAAGCTGCCAACCACTAAGACATGGACTGTTGGTCTTCAAGTTGTGTTGCATATTTGTGGATGGGCTGTTCCAGTTTTACTCTTGCTCATACCGGCTGCTGCTGGTGCAATTTCGTTCTCTCCTGGCGGCACCTTGTATGTTTCTCTCTGCTTTCTGCTCTCCCTCTGCCCCTCTCCTGCACTGTTCTTTCTAGAACCAATATATCATATTGCTAACTTGATAAATGGCTCTCCAGTTGTTCGTTGGGACCGGCAAATGCCTACTTCTTGACCTTTTGGGCCATTCCCGTTGGCATCATTCTGTTGGTTGGCACAAGTCTGTTCATGGCGTCCTTGGTTCGCCTCTTACAATTTGCTCGTAAGCTGAAGGAGCTGAAGAAGACGTGCGGGACGTACTTCCGGGTCATCCTCTTCATCCTCATCTACCTCGTCCTCATCACCTTCATCTTCTCTTATTCCCTGCGCGTGGTCTCTGCCAGAGACACCATCGAGGACGGCTACTCAGACTACTATGAATGCCTGATCAAGCGAGAGAACAACTGCACTCTCTCCGAGTCTGTTCACAACTATCCGCTGGTGGTGTTGCGAAGCATCGGCTATTCCTCCTTAGGTCTGATGCTCTTCCTCAATTTTTGCATCAGCCCGTCGATGGGTCGCTTCTGGTGGCGCTTCCTGCAGCACCTCCGCGAGGGCAGGTTCAGCAGCATGTTCACCAGCGACAAGACGCCCAACACCGGCAAGTCCCCTGGCACAGGAAAGAAGACCAAAACGGCGACGCATGACATGATCACCATGAGCGTGGATGACGAGGATGGCGATGAAGTCATTCCCTAAACCATTTTTGTTGTTTGTTTTTATCATTATTTTTTTTACTGTTATATCTTTTTTTTTTGTTTTGTTTTGTTTTGTTGTTTTTGTCCTGAAGTTTGTAAAGTCTTTTTTGTAGCTCTAGCATTTTTTTTTTTTTTTTTTGTAAAAGGTTTGGCTCGTCATCTTCCATGCATTGCTGTCGTCCTTCAAGGCCTAACAGAAGTTGGCGTTTTCAAACAAATGTTTTTGACAGAGGCTTTCAACCCGCGGTGCGCTCTCTTCCAAGTAAGCACCCTGAACGAACCAAAAAAACAACAACAAAGGCCCAGACTTCTACAGGTTGTTACTGTTCTGACAGTTTGCAGACCAGCTGGGTCGAGCCCCCCCCCCCCAATGAGGGTTTGGTGTGTTCGAAAAAAAATATTCCTAGAATACGCCGCCGTTGTGCCTGTCGAACTCTTTTGTGTGCGCGTGTCTGTGTGTATGTGTGTGTGTGACGCGAGTGATCTGAGCGTCGTTGCTGCTGCACAACATCATCAACGTTTGCGCTACGCACGACGACTTGACGCATGCAACCCAACCAAACACAAGCATATCCCAAACAAGCTTGAGAGAGAGAGAGAGAGAAACAATGGCTAGGCGTGGATATCTCTGCTTCCTCTCCCCCTCGATGCTGTGGTTCCTTGCGATTTGCGCGCTCCGGGGGCATGCTGTGGGGGGGCAACGCTGCGAGGCTTGGGACGGAATGCCTGCCTACTGCACCCAATTCGATGGGTACAAGCGTACGTGACTCTTTTTTTTAACGTTCTCCCTCTCACTCATTGACCTGGTCGCTGAGGAGAACAACAAACAAACAAACAAACAAACAAACAGAGCCTGACACCCACATCTACGTGCCTGCCAACACGACGCTGACCGCCCTGAAGGAACGGGTCGCCAGGGCGGTCAACGTGGCGGGCGCTCTCGGCAACGACAAATCCCTGCTATCCCAATGCAATCGGTTGTGGGCTGGCCTGAACTGCGCCACGCACCTGCGTCCTTGTGTGGCCATACCCGCGCTGGGTTCGTTTCTCCTTTCTCTCTCTTCTTTCTCTCTTTCTTTTTTTTTTTTGGTTACGATTTTATTTTAATGGCCACAAAAAATTTTCGAATTTTCCGATATTTGGATTTTTTTCAAAACTTTGACGAATATTTCGATTATGATTAAAATTGTTATAAAAAAGAAAGAAAACTATTCTTATCTTATTTTTGGTGCACCCTGCAGGTGATGAGCTTACCCGCCTCGCCAAACCGCGTCAACCATGCCAGGGTGGTTGTCGTTCTTTTGGTTCGTTATCATTTCTTGTCGTTTCTTGTCGTTTCTTGTCGTTTCTTTCTTGTCGTTTCGTTCGTTTGTTCTTTCTTTCTTTCTTTCTTTCTTTCTTTCTTTCTTTCTTTCTTTCTTTCTTTCTTTCTTTCTTTCTTTCTTTCTTTCTTTCTTTCTTTCTTTCTTTCTTTCTTTCTTTCTTTCTTTCTTTCTTTCTTTCGTTCTTTCCGTGCCATTCATAAGACATAACAAAACATATGATGACTCTTTTCAAACCACAGTGGAAATGTGCAGAGAGTACCTCGAAGAACGGAACTTGACTCTTGGTGGAAGTTTGTACTACCCTCCGGGTTACTCTCAGCCGTTGACCTGCAGGGAGATCGACACTGACGGGCAAGCTTTTTATCAACACAAGGACTACATGGTCACGCTCTCCAACAACCAAACCTATGAGCTACAATGCAACAGCCTCTTGACCAACGCCACCACGTTCATCATCTGTGAAGACCCGTTGTACACGGTGAAGGGCAGCAACGAGTGCGGCTTCACATGCCCCTTGCCCTCTTACACTGACGATCGGTACGACACGTTGAAGGTGTTGCAGTTGGTGCTGGGGTGGTTGTCCTGGGTACGTCATCCTTCTCAAAAACTTCTCTCGCTCTTCTATCCTGCGATAACAAGTGCCAACACGTTTTGCAAGCTAGGCAGGCAGCTTGGTTGTAATTCTATCTTATGCTCTGCAACGCAAGCTGCGGCAGTTCCCGGCAAACCTCATCCTAATGACGGCAGTGGCTGCTCATTTAGAGTCGGTGGGCATGATCCTCCCCACGTTCTTTGGCTACAACAACACTTGGTGTGGTTTCGACACAGCTTTTGTCATCCCCGACAGCAGTATTGATAACCAGCAAATGGTTCTTTATTTTGACATCGAGGACCTGTCGATGCATTCAGGTTTGTGTGCGTTCCAAGGATGGCTGTTGCAAATGGGATTCCTGTCCAGCACCATGTGGTGGGGCATTGTTGCCTTCAGCATGTTCCTCTTCGTATGTTTCTTTCTCTTTATATTTATTACACTCATTCTCTTGTTACCCTTCTTGTTATTTAGTTATTGTTCCTGTTTTCCACACCAGATCTACTTTGGAGAGAAGCTTCCAAATACAAAGACATGGAACGTTGGTCTTCAGTTGGTATTTCATGTGTGCGGATGGGCTATTCCGATTATTCTCATATTCATTCCAGCTGTTGCCGATGAGATTGTGTTTCCTCCAGGAGGCACCTTGTTAGTCTTTTTCTCTTCTCGTAACTCTTTTCTTGTCGTTTCTTTCTTGGCTTATCTTCCCTTTTTTCTGTGCTTCTCCTCTACAGTTGTTCTTTGGGCGCAGCTAGCACTTTCTTTTTAGCCTTTTGGGCCATTCCGGTGGGCGCCAGCCTCATAGTTGGTACCCTTCTCTTCATGGCCTCGTTGGGCCGCCTGCTGCACCTCTCCTATCTACTGAAAGAAATGAAGAAGCCATGCGGGACCTACTATCGTCTTATCCTCTTCATTCTCATCTACTTGATCCTCGTCACCTTCATCTTCTCCTACTCTCTGCGTATGGCCTCTGCTAGAGACACCATCGAGGACGGCTACGCTGCCTACTACATATGTCTCCTCAAGCGCCAGAGCGGTTGCACTCTCTCCGAGTCCGTTCACAACTTTGGGTTGGCGGTGTTGCGGAGCATCGGCTATTCCTCCTTGGGCTTGTTGCTGTTCTGCAACTTTTGTCTAACTCCTTCGATGGCTCGTTTCTGGTGGCGCTTCCTCAAACGAATAGGGCAAGGGCGGATCTCGTCATAACGAGCGCCAACATGCCTCCTCTTGCTTCCAGCAAATCTCCTGCCGTGGGGACGAATCCCCCTCAACCCCGCCACAAGACAGCCACAGATTTCGAGGAGGATGACGATGACGAAGACAGCAACGAAGGGAATCCTTAACAGCGTTTTTTTTTGTCTATAACAACAACAAAAATAGCAAACAACAATCATTGATTGCTGTGCTGTGGTTAGTAAACCCGAAAAGAAAATGTAATTTTTTTTTGTCGAAACGGATCGGTTGGCATCTTTCTCTGCCGGGAGGCCGGACGAACAGGAGTGCGAGATTTCCGCTGGTCTCTGGGGGTCGTCTCTGCCCCGGAGCACAGATCGCCATCCAATCTCCCCTCTTATCTCGGAGGGCCAGCAGATGTGACCTGATCGCTAGAAACATCCAAACATGGGCGTAACCTACCAAATCAGGTTAATTCATTCATTCCTAGAATTCGAAATTGATTATTTGCAGCACCAATCACGCGAGTGGGCCATCTGTAATTTTGTAAATCTGTCCAAAAAAGATGATGAAAGCGCGGAAATCCTAGCCCACACGATTGCTGTTGTTGCTTGCTGCCAAGGAACCAAACTACAGTTGCGCCTTTCTTTTTCGTGTTATTGCGTTTTTCATTTTCCTTCTCTTCTAATTGGGGTTTATTTTTTTTTTAAACAAAAGACAAAGCTAGTAAGAAACTTTGCTGGTTGTGCACTACACTCCGCTGAAAAACGAGTGCTCTTCTTTTGAGTACACGGAGAGAACACAGAGGAGCTACCTTTTACTGAGTTCCACAGATGCACCTGGCCGCGTCTACCTCTCGGTGGGCGCTCGTTGTGCTGTTTTGCTTGGCCGCAGCAGCCGGGCTTTGGCCTTGTGTTCGTTCGCAGACCTGCGAGCCATGGGATGGAATCCCTGCCTACTGCACCCAGTTTGACGGATGGCAAGGTTCCCATTCTCTCTTTATTTTGGAACTTCAACAGCCTCTCTTCACTCTTGTGTTCTTTTTCTTTCTCAAACTGCTTTTTGTGTTGTTTAAATAGCTCCGAATATACACGTCTATGTTCCAACCAACTGGACCTTGGCCTCCCTTGAAGAAAAAGTGGTTAGAGCGGTCAACATAGCCGGCGCTCTCGGCAACGACAATTCTATTCCCTCTCGGTGCAATCGGCTCTGGGCCAGGCTGAACTGCGCCACCTACCTGCGTCCTTGTGCGACAGCTCTGGACGACAATGGTTTGAATTCTTTGTGGTTGTTCTGAATTTTTTTCTCATCTTTCCCATTTTAAACCAAACTGCGAACCGCAGGTGAAGAAAGCGTCCTCACCACACCACGTCAGCCCTGCAAGTCTGGTTGTTTTACTTACGGTTATTCTCTCTCCCTCTCTCCCTCTCTCTCTTGGCAAATAATTGACCTATCAACTATAGAGGATATCTGCGCAGAATACGTTGCGTCACTGAACCTTCCCCTCGGAGTGAGCTTGTACTATCCACCGGGCTATGCCCAACCCATGACCTGCGCCGAGATCGACACCAACGGACAAGACTTTTATCAGGAAGAGAACTACAATGTCACGCTTCCCAACAACCAAACCTACAACCTCCAATGCAACAGCTTGTTGACCAACACCACCACTTACATCATTTGTGAGGAACCTTTGTACACTGTGGAGGGAAGCAACGAGTGTGGTTTCACCTGTCCCTTGCCATCGTACGGAGAAAAAAAGTACGACACGTTGAAGGTGTTGCAGCTGGTGCTGGGATGGTTGTCTTGGGTACGCTCTTTGTTTTTATTTGTTGTTGTTGTCCTCTGCCTTGTTGTTGTCTTGTGTTTTTCTTTCTCCTTGTTCTTCTTCTTCTTCTTCTTCTTCTTCTTCTTCTTCGTCATCATCTTCTTCTCCCTTTCCTCCTCCTCTTCTTCTTTGCTCACAGCATCTGCTAACACCACAACACCACAACAGCTGGGCAGCTTGATCGTCATTCTGTCATATTCCTTGCACAACAAACTGCGCAAGTTCCCATCCAACTTGATCCTGATGGCAGCAGTGGCTGCTCATGCCGAGTCGGTGGGCATGATCCTTCCCACATTCTTTGGGTACGACAACACCTGGTGTGGCTGGGACACGAACCACATCGTTCCAGACAGCAGCATCCAGAATGGCAAGTTGACTCTTGAATTCACCATCGAGGACCTGTCGATGCATTCAGGATTGTGCACATTCCAAGGATGGCTGGTGCAAATGGGATTCCTGTCCAGCACCATGTGGTGGGGCATTGTTGCTTTCAACATGTTCCTCTCCGTACGTTTTTTTTTTCCCTCCTTTCACGTTCTTGTCATTGTTATTGTGTTGTGCTTGGTTCTGAAGCAGGAATCAAAAGGTGTTCTTTGGGAAGAAGCTTCCAAACACCAAGCGATGGAACACCGGGCTTCAGATCGCATTCCATGTGTGTGGATGGGCCGTCCCTGTTGTTCTGATGCTCATCCCAGCAGCTGCTGATGAGATCTCCTTCTATCCTGGTGGCACTTTGTACGCCTTCTTTTGTTTCCCCCCCATTTCCTTTCTCTTGTCGATTTCTCTTTGAGTTGCTGTGCTGATACATGTTTGTTTGTTCGTTGAAATGCAGTTGCCATTTGGGATCCGCCAATGCCTTCTTTTTGACCTTTTGGGCCATTCCGGTTGGCCTTATCCTCCTCGTTGGCACCATTCTCTTCTCAGCTTCCCTGTGCCGCATGCTGCAGTTCGCACGACAACTGAAGGAGCTGAAGAAGACATGCGGGACCTACTTCCGCGTCATCCTCTTCATCCTCATTTACCTCGTCCTCATCATTTTCATCTTTGCTTATTCTCTTCATGTGGTGGACACCAAGGAATCCATCGAAGAGGGCTATGCCGACTACTACGAATGTCTTCTCAAGAGGGAGAACAACTGCTCTCTCTCCGAGGAGGTGCACAACTACCCGCTGGCGGTGCTGAGGAGCATCAGCTATTCCTCCTTGGGCTTGATGCTCTTCCTCAACTTTTGCATCAGTCCCTCCATGGGCCGCTTTTGGATACGCTTCTTGCAACACGTGCGAGAAGGAAGGTTCAGCAGCATGTTCACCAGCGACAAGACTCCCACTGGCAAATCCCCTGGCACAGGCAAGAAGACCAAGAGCTTGGCCACAAAGGAAATGATCACCATGAGCGTTGACGACGGTTCTGGTGAAATCATCCCCTGAAATCGGGAGGCTAAAGCTCCTCTCTGTTTCCTTCTCTGGCTCTGTCCCAACAGTTTTGTGTTAATAAAGGTAGGGCCGCAAGGTAGCATCAAGGCGTTTTCCCAAGACAAATGGGAATACCTTGGAATAGCGGTGACCTGGCCCTTGGTTTTTTCTCTCCTGCCCGTTTGAAGATAAAGATTGCTGCTTTAATCGTCTCTCGATCAGTAACTTGCTCTTTTTGTTCCTGCTAGAATACTTGCCAGGGTTTGAAGTCTTGTCGCTTGTGAAGATGCTGCTGAACCTTCCTTGCGTGAGGTGCTTGAAGAAGTTCCACCAAAACTTGCCCGTCAATGGGCTGATGCGAAAGGGGAAGAACAGCAGCAAGCCCAGGGAAGAGCACCCAAAGCTCCGTAACTGTGCACTTCCTCTGACGATGAGTCCGGTTATGAACAAGGACATGCCTTAACATTTTTTTAAAACCAAAGTCAACTCAAGCTGAGAGAGACAACAAACAAAATAACAAAATACAATATCGATCGGTTGCCCTGCCGAAAACCCGAAACACGCCCGGTTGGATAAGTCGACGCCATAACGCACGGTAGCGCGTTTACCGGGTCCCTATACGAGATCTCGAGCATGGCACATTGCGCACCGATCGCCGCCCAATCTCCCCAGCATCTCGGTGGACAGATCGGAACACTAATCCAAAATAGGCAAAAACTACCAAACATTGGTATTTTGTCGACGCTTCCAGATTCGTCAGCCCCATTCATTTCATGAGAAGGGGCCAATCCCCTTTGTCGTGACGGGCAATAACACACCTGATCTTGGTGGACATTCGCGGACCGGAAACCTGTAGACCTTCATTTCCTTGGCTAAGGAAGGTGCTGTTGCTTCCTTTTCTTTTTTGTTGCCCTTTTTCTTTTTTCTTTCTTTTTCTCTCTCTCCAATTCAAGTTTTGCTGTTCCAAAGACACTATCTCTCCTTCCGAACAAAGCCTTCGTACGTGCGTACCAGCACCACCTTTTACTGAGTTCCACAGATGCACCTGGCCGCGTCTACCTCTCGGTGGGCGCTCGTTGTGCTTTTTTGCCTGGCCGCAGCAGCCGGGCTTTGGCCTTGTGTTCGTTCCCAGACTTGCGTGCCATGGGATGGAATCCCTGCCTACTGCACCCAGTTTGACGGATGGCAAGGTTCCCATTCTCTTATTTCTTTTTGTTTTGTTAAAAAAACCCACAACAACTTCTCTCATTTTTCTTTCCCATTTTATTTTATTCTTTTCCTTCCTAACCCCTTTGTTTGTGTGTTAAAACAAGGTTCCGATATTCATATTTATGTTCCGGCCAACTGGACTTTGGCCGAGCTGGAAACATGGGTGGTTCGAGCGGTCAACATTGTCGGTGCCCTCGGCAACGACAACTCCGTTCCCTCTCAATGCCATCGGCTCTGGGCCAGGCTGAACTGCGCCACCTACCTGCGTCCTTGTGCTACCGTCCTGGAAGGAGGTTTTTATAGTTTTTATATTTTATTCATTCCCATTTTAAACCCAAGTTGCAAACAGAAGATGAAAGCATTCTCACCACACCACGTCAGCCCTGCAAGTCTGGTTGTTTTACTTACGGTTATTCTCTCTTTCTCTCTCTCTCTGTATCTCTTCGCTCTTGTCTATTCTTCTCTTTCTCTTATCCTTGGAGACAATATTGACCTACATACTCCAGGGGAGACCTGCGGACACTATATTGCCTCACTGGACGTCCCTCTCGGGATCAATTTGTACTATCCACCGGGCTATGCCCAACCCATGACCTGCGCCGAGATCGACACCAACGGACAAGACTTTTATCAGGAAGAGAACTACAATGTCACGCTTCCCAACAACCAAACCTACAACCTCCAATGCAACAGCTTGTTG
Organism: Balamuthia mandrillaris; assembly: GCA_031835245.1. NCBI lineage: Eukaryota > Discosea > Longamoebia > Balamuthiidae > Balamuthia > Balamuthia mandrillaris. The sequence goes on along the minus strand of JAVKOQ010000143.1, from coordinate 60,024 downwards.
ACCAACAGCACCACTTACATCATTTGTGAGGAACCTTTGTACACTGTGGAGGGAAGCAGCGAGTGCGGTTTCACCTGTCCCTTGCCATCATACGGAGAAAAAAAGTACGACACGTTGAAGGTGTTGCAGCTGGTGCTGGGGTGGTTGTCTTGGGTACGCTCTTTGTTTTATCCTCGTCCTTGTTGTTGTCTTATGTTGTTGTTGTTCTGTTCTTCTACTTTCTTTTTTTATCTGCTCACAGCAAAACACCACAACACTACAACAGCTGGGCAGCTTGATCGTCATTCTGTCATATTCCTTGCACAACAAACTGCGCAAGTTCCCATCCAACTTGATCCTGATGGCAGCAGTGGCTGCTCATGCCGAGTCGGTGGGCATGATCCTTCCCACGTTCTTTGGGTACGACAACACCTGGTGTGGCTGGGACACGAATTACGTCATTCCAGACAGCAGCATCCAGAACGGCCAGTTGGCTCTTGAATTCACCATCGAGGACCTGTCGATGCATTCAGGGTTGTGCACATTCCAAGGATGGCTGGTGCAAATGGGATTCCTGTCCAGCACCATGTGGTGGGGCATTGTTGCTTTCAACATGTTCCTCTCCGTACGTTTTTTTTTTCCCTCCTTTCACGTTCTTGTCATTGTTATTGTGTTGTGCTTGGTTCTGAAGCAGGAATCAAAAGGTGTTCTTTGGGAAGAAGCTTCCAAACACCAAGCGATGGAACACTGGGCTTCAGATCGCATTCCATGTGTGTGGATGGGCCGTCCCTGTTGTTCTGATGCTCATTCCAGCGGCTGCTGATGAGATCTCCTTCTATCCTGGTGGCACTTTGTACGCCTTCTTTTGTTTCCCCCCCATTTCCTTTCTCTTGTCGATTTCTCTTTGAGTTGCTGTGCTGATACATGTTTGTTTGTTTGTTTGTTTGTTTGTTTGTTTGTTTGTTTGTTTGTTTGTTTGTTTGTTTGTTTGTTTGTTTGTTTGTTTGTTTGTTCGTTCGTTCGTTCGTTGAAATGCAGTTGCCATTTGGGATCCGCCAATGCCTTCTTTTTGACCTTTTGGGCCATTCCGGTTGGCCTTATCCTCCTCGTTGGCACCATTCTCTTCGCAGCTTCCCTGTGCCGCATGCTGCAGTTCGCTCGTCAACTGAAGGAGCTGAAGAAGACGTGCGGGACCTACTTCCGCGTCATCCTCTTCATCCTCATTTACCTCGTCCTCATCATTTTCATCTTTGCCTATTCCCTTCATGTGGTGGACACCAAGGAATCCATCGAAGAGGGCTATGCCGACTACTACGAATGTCTTCTCAAGAGGGAGAACAACTGCTCTCTCTCCGAGGAGGTGCACAACTACCCGCTGGCGGTGCTGAGGAGCATCAGCTATTCCTCCTTGGGCTTGATGCTCTTCCTCAACTTTTGCATCAGTCCCTCCATGGGCCGCTTTTGGATACGCTTCTTGCAACACGTGCGAGAAGGAAGGTTCAGCAGCATGTTCACCAGCGACAAGACTCCCACTGGCAAATCCCCTGGCACAGGCAAGAAGACCAAGAGCTTGGCCACAAAGGAGATGATCACCATGAGCGTCGGCGACGGTTCTGATGAAGTTATCCCCTGAAATCGGGAGGGCCAAAGCTTGGATTATTTTAGTATTTGTTTCCCTTTCTTCCTTTGTCCTGTCTGTTTCCTTCTCTGTCCCGTCCCGGCGCAACAGTTTTGTGTTAATAATTGTTTCTGCAATCCTCTGTCAGTCTCTCATTCTCTCATCTCTCTTCTTCCCTAATCTCTCTCAACATAATAATTGAACAAGTGCTAGAAGGCATTACAGCGTGTCACTCTCATCAAGGAACTACTTCATCATCTTCATCCACGCTTACAGTCATCATTTCTTTTGTGCCAGTTGACTTGCTCTTTTTGTTCTTGCTCGGAGACTTGCCAGGGTTTGAAGTCTTGTCGCTTGTGAAGATGCTGCTGAACCTTCCTTGCATGAGGTGCTTGAAGAAGTTCCACCAAAACTTGCCTGTTGAGGGGCTGATGCAAAAGTTGAAGAACAGCAGCAAGCCCAGGGAAGAGTACCCAATGCTCCGCAACACTGCCAGTCCGTAATGGTGCACTTCTGCTGACAACAAGCAAGCAGATCTGTAGGAGTCGGAATAACCCTCTTCAATAGTATCTTTTGCAGAGACCACTCGCAAAGAATACGCGAAGATGAACGTGGTGAGACTCAAGTAGATGAGGATGAAGATGACCACTCGCAAGTACGTATTGAAGGTCTTTTAAAGCTCTTTCATTTGGCGGGCGAACTGCACAAGCCGAACCAAGAACAGGAGAGCGCCAATCAACAAGAAGCATGACAAGAAAACGCAGAGGAGAAACACACCGAGAGGAACATGTTGAAGGCGATGATGCCCCACCACATGGTGCTGGACAACATGTTCCTCTCCGTACGTCTCTATTTCGTTTATGCACCTCGTTACCTCTCATCTAACATCCAATCTCTTACCTGTCAAGGTTTACTTTGGAAACAAGCTACCAACATCTAAGGCATGGACCGTGGGTCTGCAAATTGTATTACACGTGTGCGGCTGGGCTGTTCCCACTATCCTCATGCTCATTCCCGCCGCTGCTGGACAGATTTCTTTCGCACCTAGAGCAACTTTGTTCGTTTCTTTCTCTTCGCACTCATGAAGCGTCTAATTATAAAACTATTTCTATAGTTGTGCTTTGGATTCGGCGGATGTGTACTTCTTGGTATTCTGGGCAATCCCCATTGGCATCATTCTGTTGGTTGGCACTCTCCTCTTTCTAGCCTCCTTGTTTCGCCTCATGCAGTTCGCTCGTCAGCTGAAGGAGCTGAAGAAGACGTGTGGGACGTACTTCCGCGTCATCCTCTACATCCTCATCTACCTCGTCCTCATCACCTTCATCTTTGCTTATTCTCTTCGCGTGGTATCTGCCAAAGACACCATCGAAGACGGATACTCTGCCTTCTATCGATGCCTCGTCATCACACCAGGAGACTGTTCTTTGTCTGCATCCGTGCACAACTACGGATTGGCAGTGTTGCGAAGCATCGGCTATTCCTCTTTGGGCTTGCTGCTGATCTTCAACTTTTGCATCAGTCCCTCCATGGGTCGCTTCTGGTGGCGCTTCTTCCAACACCTGGGACAGGGCCGCTTCAGCAGCATGTTCACCAGCGACACCGGCAAGTCCCCTGGCACAGGGAAGAAGAGCAAGACAACCGGCACTCATGACATGATCACCATGAGCGTGGATGATGAGGATGACGCCAACGAAGTCATTCCCTAACGCCTATCGCTGAACGTGGAGGGCAACCATTTTTGTATTTTGTGTTTTTCTTTTAGCGTGTTCATATACAATCACCGCTGCTTTCTTTTTTTAAAATAATAAAAAATAAAAACCATAACCTACATAAATCGGGTCGTCATGATGATGATTGACAATTTTAAAAGGCTCGATCGATCTCGTCAGATAAATGAACCCCAGATTTGGTAATGAATCTGAGATTTCGCGGAAGATTGTACCACCGCAATTTTTGTTGATGACGCCAGCTACAACCCCTTTCTTTGTGCTTTCATCCAAACGGAAACATGAGTGAAATTCCCCCAGTTTTGGCTCCGTTTTTAGGAAGCACGAGCGGCGGTTGCGATCGATCTTGCACTTGGCCACCCCTGCCTTTTCTTCGTGTGCGTGGATTTGGGATTGGGGCGCGGGCCACCATCTTGAGATTGCAAAGGCGGAGGAGAGGAGGGCACGTTCGCTTTGTTGGCACATGACCAAACAATAGGAATGCCGTGGGCGCCTTGCTGTGCCTGCACCTTTTGTCCCTTCAATCCGACGGCCAAACCTGCGAACCTTGGGATGGAAGGCGAATTGATGTGCAGTTGTTCGTTGGACTCGACGGAAGTGTACTTCCTGGTGTTTTGGGCCGTTCCCATTGGCATCATTCTATTAGTGGGAACAATCTTCTTTGCAGCCTCCGTAGTTCGTCTCGTGCAATTTGCTCCTCAACTGACGGAATTGAAGAAGCTGTGCGGGACGTACTTCCTCGTCATCCCCTTCATCTTCATCCAGTACTATCGTTGCTTGTATCACTCCAGCAATGGGTCGCTTCTGGTGGCACTTCTTCCAACACCTCAGACAGGGCCGATTCAGCAGCATCTTTCCCGCGAAGCAGACACCAAACTCCTGCAATTCTCCTGGAAATACAAAGAGAAGAAAGAAAGAACAATGATGGTGATAACAACGAAGGTGGATGAAGATGAAGATAGAGAGGAAGTTGTTCCTTGAATTCTACATTTTTTTTGCTTGTTTATGTGTAGTTGTTTGCAAATAAATAGTATAGTAATTTTGTTAGGTCGGTATATACAGATGAAGCGCAGAAAAGTGACGGAGAAAAGAAACACGTTCAAGTATTGCTTTGGTCTTCTTCATCAACCACGCTCTCCATCGCCACCTCCGGTGGCATTACTGTAGTGCTGCTGATATTGTTGTTGTTGCTGTTGCGCGAAGCAGTTTTGTAATTATTTTTACCGCTGTTATTGATGCTCTGCGTCTTGTCGCTGGTTAACAAGTCGGTGAAGCGGCCTTGTCGCAAGTTGTCGAAGAAGCGCCACCAAAAGCGACCCATTGCTGGAGTGATACAAAAGGTGAGGAAGAGCAACAAACCCAAAGAGGAATAGCCGATGCTCCGCAACACCGCCAGAGGGTAATTGTGCACGCCGTCCGACAGGGTGCAATTGTCAAAGCGTCTGATCAAGCAGACATAGTAGTGGGCATAGCCTTCTTCGATGGAATCTTTGGCGGAGACTACCCGCAAGGAGTAGGCGAAGATGAACGTTATAAGAACAAAGTAGATGAGGATGAAAAGTACCACGCGAAAGTACGTTCCGCACGCTTTTCTGAGTTCGTGAAGTTGATAAGCGAAGCGGAGAAGACGAGTCAACGAAGTCACAAAAAGGAGGGTGCCAACGACAAGGATAATGCCCACCGGAAGAGCCCAAAATAGCAAAAAGAAAATACCTGCGGAATCCAACGAACAACTAAATACACATGTAATGTTAATAAGATGTTGTTTCGTTCTGCTTGGAAGAAGAAGGAGGAGCAGAAGAAGGAGAAGGACAACAACAACATCAACATAAGACAACACAAGACAACAGAACAAGAGGAACCAAAGCATAAAGCATGGAACTTACAAGGTGCTGCCAGGACCAAATGAAATCGCTTCGGCAGCGGCAGGAATAATCATGAGAAAACAAGGGACAACCCATCCGCAGACATGAAACACCACTTGAAGAGCAAGGTTCCATCTCTTCGTGTTTGGTAACTTCCTTCCAAGGAACACCTGGAAATAAATTATAGTCAAAATCGTTTAAACAACTCAGAATCAACGTAAATACATACAGAGAGGAACATGTTAAAGGCAACGATGCCCCACCACATGGTACTCGACAAGAATCCCATTTGCACCAACCATCCTTGGAATGTGCATAGCCCTGATTGCACCCTCAACTTTGAAAGGTGAAAGTGAAGACCAAATATTCCCTCTTCCGTGTTACTGCTAGCTGGCCTGAGGTAAGCTTCAGGCGTGACGTAGGTCGTGTCGAAGCCGCACCAGGTGTTGTGGTAGCCAACGAATGTGGGGAGGATCATGCCCACTGACTGGATGTGAGCAGCCACTGCCGTCATTAGTATAAGGTTCGCTGGGAAATGTCGCAGTGTGCTGTGTAACGAGTAAGATAATATGACCACCAGGCTTCCTCCCTATTTGCTCAGGTACGTGGTTGTTTGTTTGATTATTCTTGAAGAACTATTGCGAGAAATGACAAGAAGGAAAGCAACTACGAAAGACAACCACCACCAAAACAAAAGAGTAACGCACCCAAGAAAACCAAGCAAGCGTTGATTGCAAGTCTTTGATGGCGTCGTACTGTCCTTCGGTGTACGAGGGAAGAGGACAAGTGAACCCACATCCGCTGCTTTCCACTGTTTTGAGAGGTTCTTCGCAGATTAGAAATGCGGTTCCGTTAGGATCTGCGACGTTACACGTGACGTTATAGGTTTCCGTTTCGTTGCTGGAAACGGCATAGCTGGCGGATTGGTAAAAGGCTTGGCCATTGGTCTCCTTCTCTTGGCAGGTAAGAGGAGCGGAATATCCGGGAGGGAAGTATAATCCCTTACCAAAAGGCACACCCAGCCTCTCCAAGTGCTCTCTACAAAGCTTGTCTATAAATAAATATTGGATAGTGTTCGGGCGGGATTGTTGTAAACATTTTAAAAAAACAAAGGGTTCGTTTTAGTGAAAGCGAATAAGAATAAGAATCGGAGCCAAAAAAAAAGGTGCTGGTACCATATTCGAAACAAGAAGACTGACAAGGCTGAACAGGTTCGGTGAGCACTTGTTCTTGACCTGTGGTTTATACGTTTGAAAAAAACCAAACGTGCATTCAGCATCTCCCATCCGATTGTTTGCGTATGTTGTTTGTTGGGTTTTGTTGGCGTGTTCTGGTGTGGTTTTTTATTTTTTGGTTTCATGTGTTGTGGCTGTGTTTGTGGTGAGCTGGGGAGAGAAACATACCCTCCTCTCCAGGCACGCTCACGCAGGGGCGCAAGTAGGTGGCACAGGTCAAACGAGCCCAAAAGCGGTTGCACCGGGAGGCCAGTGAGCCGTCCTCCCCAAAGATGCCCACAAAGTTGACCTTGGCCGCCACTCGTTCCTTCAGGTAGTCCAAGGTTTGGTTCTCCGGAACAAAAATGAAAACATTGGGGCCTTTGTTGGATAGTTTTAAGAGGGAAAAAAATATAAAAGAAAATGAGGCTCTTGCCACGTCCACGTAAAGGAGGAACGGAAGAGAAGGCGATAGAGGGAACAACCTTTCCAGGAGTCAAATTGGGCGCAGAAGGAAGGCTGCCGGTCCCATGCCTCGCACGATTGAGCCACAGCGCAGGACGGGTGATCATGGGAGGGATTCATGGTCAAGCAGAGCCACAGCATCAGCAACAATGACAACCGGCCCAAGTGGGGCCGTCTCATTTTTTTTCCCCCCCCCCCACCAAGCGTGCTTCCCGCTCGCTCGCTCGCTACTCTCTTTAAACAAAAGAAAAAGGTTTGGATGTCTTTCCGAGTTAGAAATCGTTTTTCTCTCTTTTTTTTTACATTATTTTTTTCTTGTTTTGAAAGTGTAAAAAAAAGTTGTATGAGAAAAAAAATTGAGTTGACAGTTGTAAGAATGATATCTCGAGATCGCTGTGCGGAATGAGGTAAAACAAACCTTTTTTTGCATTTCGCAATCTCTACATTTTCGCTTTTGCACCGCCGTGGATACGGGAATCTGGAAAAAAAGGTAAAAACGAGGGAGAAGAGAGAACGCGGACGGCGGAATGGTTGTGTAGGAACCTGCTTGCGGAAACGAGCGGCCAAACGGGAAAGAGGGGGGGTTGAAAAGAGCGAAAGCTTGCCAGTCAAAACGGAGGAAGATACGTGGAAAATAAGGAAGAAAGTGAGGAAGAGAGAAGTACTGCACTGGGGCAATCAGGGATCTCCGGTGGTTGCGCCACCAACTTGTTATCGCGTCTTTCTTCTTTTCGGTTTTTCTTTCGCCTGATATTGCTAAAATTTTTTCCTGGAAAATCAAAATGATTGCCAAAGAAAAAGGTAGCAGCCGTCAAACTATGCGGCAAAAAAAAAAAAACAGCAGTAAGGAGGGAAAAAAAAATGTAGTGGGACAAAGCAGCAAATAACAAAAAGTAGCAGACAGGACGGGGATGAAGAAGCACAACAACTGGTTTTCGCACCTCCTCCGAACCAACGCCCCAAATTTTTTCAGTTCCATCCATTCTCTTTGGGTTTTTTTTTTGCGTTCTTTTGCATGGGCTGACAAAAAACACCAGCTGCGTTGCTTCGGTCCGGACCGAGCGTAAGAGACGCAAGCCTGGAAGGAACAGGAAACATGAAGAGTTGAAGGCACAGACACCGCTCGGCATATATCCCAAAGAGTACGTTCCTCCCTTTTCTTTCTGCTGTAAAACCGACCTAACACAATGGTACTAGCGAAACTGCTCGGGCAGTCGCCACTCTGTCACAACTCTTGCGAAGAACACGCAGAGGAGAATGAATTCTTGCATGACGCAAGTTCATCGGTGGTTGTTAGCGAAGAGCTGCAGGACGACGAGTTGCGTGAGGGAAATGTTGACGACGCCTCGACAAGCGAAGAAGAATACCCCAGTTCACGAAGACTACTACACAGAAGCGGAATGTTCAAATGATGGCGTTGACACAGACCCTACACAAGAACAAACCGTGGAAATGCGCAATAAAATAATAGGTAACGCCTCTTGTGTTCTTGTTTCCAGCTGTGAACTTTCTGTTGCTTTGGACAACACAAAGCTGATTTGAGAGAATTGCAAGAAGGGGTCACCCAAAAGGCAACCCAAGCAGCATCGTCAATTCTTTTCGTCTTTTTGCTCTTACAATTTGTTCTTTTACCCTTTTTGCTGTTGCGGTATTGCTGGCGGCGAAAAGTTTGCTCTTCTCGTCTCTTCTCTGCTTCTTCGCTTCTCGCCTCGCTATCTCATTTTGTTCTCGCTTCTCCTAAACCGACAGATACATCGTTCGAAAGATTCTCTTCAAGTTTGCCCGCGACACCAGTGGCCTATACAACAACGACGCTGGCTTGGCCGGCAAAGTGGCCTCCCACGAGCTCAAAGGCCTGGGCGCCTGCCTAAACAGCCGCGCCAGTTGGAGCAGCCATCAAGGCAGCAAAAGTACCGGCGCTGCTGGGGGTCTATGTTTTCCTTTGGCCTGTGGGAAAGGAGACCTTGTGTTTTCTCCATTGGCCACGGTCTTAATTCCCGAAGGCTGTTGGGTCTCCAAGTAACCAAACTGTGGTGCTTTCTAAGTTTTTCCTGGGTTCCGTTCACACGTAATAATCCCGTTCATAATAATGAAACGAAAAGCGAATACATCCGGTCATTTAATCCGAATTGAATTCGGTTTGATTGTTTCTTCTCGCCCCTCTCGTTTTTTTATTTCTAACACACAAACACGACACGCCAACAGCGACTTGAAAGAAATGAACGGTCAACGTGTTTACTGCCGTTGGTATCTGTTATGGCTTGCTGTTGCCACGGTTTCGCTGGCAGGAACTCTTGTATGCGGCCAAACTTGCCAACAATGGAACGGAGTACCTTCTTACTGCGCTCAATTCGAAGAATGGCAAGGTAACCCCTGCTCTTTGAACTGTGCCGGCAAACAATAATGATTTGAACTTTTATAATTCCTTCTGGCTCGCTGCTCCAAATAGGTCCTGATGTTCATATCTATGTTCCGGAGAATTACACGCTGGAAACTCTTCAACAGTCAGTGTCGTTTGCAGTCAACTTGGTGGGTGCCATCGGTGACGACGGCTCCATTGCCTCTCGGTGTAACCGTATGTGGGTAAGACTTAACTGTGGATCGTACTTGCGACCATGTGCTAGCGTTAAGGATTCTGGTTTGTTATTTTCGCTTTCTTTGCTGTAATGCTCCCGAATTCATTGCATACGAATCTGTAACGTTTAGGAGAAGATGTGCAGCTCATCGTTCCTGTGAAAACTTGCTTATATTCCTGTTTAGAATACAGTGAGTCCCTCTCTCTTTTTCAAGTCGTTTAGTGGTGATTAATCATTTCAAAAAGCGAGCGCTTGTACAGAATATGTAGAAAGCACTGGGCTTCCAGTTGGAGGTTTTCTCTACTATCCGCCTGGTTTTGCTGCTCCTTTGACCTGCACAGAAGTAGACACTGATGGACAGCCCTTCTACCAATCCTCTAATTACTCTGCCTTGTTCAACAACAAATCCTATCCACTCCAGTGCAATCGATTGATGGAGAATGGAACCCGACTAGTATGCGAACCGCCTTTAACAGCAGCGGAGGATTCCAACAGTTGTGGCTTCGAATGCCCGTTACCGTCATATACGGAAGGTCAGTACGAATCGATAAAGAGGTTGCAGCTTGTGTTGAGCTGGTTATCTTGGGTAATCTTTATCTTTTCTTTTTTGTTGTTTTCTTAATTTTTCCAGTTGCTGTGTTACAACAACCACTAACAAGAACAACTAAACACCGCTCAGGCAGGAAGCTTGGTAGTAATTCTATCTTACACGCTGCACAACAAACTGCGTAAATTTCCGTCGAACCTAATCCTGATGGCGGCAGTGGCGGCCCACGCCGAGTCGGTGGGCATGATTCTCCCTACGTTCTTTGGCTACCATAACACCTGGTGCGGCTTTGACACCGTCTATCTTATGCCAGAGAGTGGTATTGAAAATCAGGATTTTGCGGTCTACTTTCAGCTCGAACATTTGGCGGTGCATTCTCCATTGTGCACATTCCAAGGATGGTTGGTGCAGATGGGATTCTTGTCCAGCACCATGTGGTGGGGCATTGTTGCCTTTAACATGTTCCTCTCCGTACGCTCGTTGTTCTAATTTCTTTGTATACTAGTTATTCTCTATGTTGGAATATTTGCACCCAGCTAACTTAGTTGTTTCTGTTAAATGATCAGGTTTACTTTGGCAAGAAGTTACCAAACACGAAAACATGGAACAACGGTCTTCAAATTGTGTTGCACGTGTGTGGGTGGGCCGTTCCCTGTTTCCTCATGCTCGTTCCTGCTGCCGCTGACGAAATTGCTTTCGCTCCTGGTGCTACTTTGTACGTTTGTCAATGCTCTCGCTCTCTCTCTCTCTCTCTCTCTCTCTCTCTCTCGCGCTTTTTCACTATCATGAGTGTTGTAACTGTTCTTTTTGCAGTTGTTCGTTAGATTCAGCGGACGTTTACTTTTTGGTCTTTTGGGCTATTCCTATCGGCATTATCCTTCTTGTTGGCACCGCCCTGTTCTTGGCCTCCTTAGTACAGCTTTTCCAATTCGCACGACAACTGAAGGAGCTGAAGAAGACGTGCGGGACGTACTTCCGAGTCATCCTCTTCATCCTCATCTACCTCGTCCTCATCACCTTCATCTTTGCATACTCTCTTCGAGTGCTCACCGCTAGAGACACCATCGAGGACGGCTACTCGGAATACTACCGCTGTTTGGTCCTACTTCAACCCGACTGCAGCTTGTCCGAGGAGGTGCACAACTTTGGATTGGCGGTGTTGAGGAGCATCGGCTATTCCTCGTTGGGTTTGCTCTTGTTCCTCAACTTTTGCATCAGTCCCTCCATGGGTCGCTTCTGGTGGCGCTTCTTCAACAAAGTCCGACAGGGAAGGTTCAGCAGCATGTTCACCAGCGAGAAGACACCAGGCACCGGCGGCAAAACCGGCGGCGAGAAGAGCAAGAAATCCAAGAGCACAACCAGAACGCACGACATGATCACCATGAGCATGGACGACGAGGCGGACGGAGAAGCCGAAGTCATTCCCTAAAAAAACCCAGTGTAAAAAAAAAAAACATAGCAGTAAATAGCCCCCCATTTGAAAAAAAGGAGAATTTCCCTTTCCATGGAAGGAAATGACCTGGCTGGAAAAGGAAGATTGTCAGTTTGCTCGGGCAAAACTGTTCCGATGCGTTCCATCTCGTGCCCATCGGGATTGTACAACTCCTTCTACAACTCCTTGCGATAGATCACACGGGCAGTTGTAGATGAAACTCTTTGACAAAAAGCAACGTCCAGACGAAAATGGTAAATCAGGATGGTTTCATCCCTTCAAAGTGCTAACCGTTCTATTGCTTGTGGATCGTCAGCAAGGAACGATTTAAAAAAAACCCCAGGAAAAAAACCAAACAATACATCAGGACAAACGACACTTTGTTTCAGAGCTACGATGATGATGGACATTCACTGGAGGTCTTGGTTGGTTCTTGTTTTGCTCTTCTGCTGGTGGACGCTATGCTTTCATGCGGATGGCCAAACTTGTGAGCCCTGGGATAAAATCCCTTCCTTTTGTGCTCAGTTTGAAGAGTGGCAAGGTTCTTTCTCCACTGCTTTCTATGTGTCAGAAGGAAGAAGCGCACTAAATACACCAACCTGTCTTTGAAAAATAAAGGTTCAGACGTTCACATTTACGTTCCGAAGAACGCCTCGCTGGCCGCTCTGGAAGAATCGGTGGCCTATGCCATCAACCTGGTGGGCGCTCTGGGCTACGACGGCTCCCTGGCCTCCCGGTGCAACCACATGTGGGTCCGGCTCAACTGCGCGACGCACCTCCGCCCTTGTGCTCGCGTGAAAACCGCCAATGGTTTGTTCTATTTTTTTTCTTTGATCTCTGCTTCGATCTCTTCTTAAGGTGGTGTGATGACGTCATATTTGTTGTCGTCACATCACGACTTTCGAACATGGCGTCATCACTACCAATTTTGGAGAACAAAGGAACTTTTTTGTTGTCGTCAAACTCACCACGAAGCGTATATTGCAGAAGCTTTGGTTCAGCTAGAAGCTCCAGTTCAACCATGCAAGTCCACCTGCCTTGAATACGGTACTCTCTTCCTTCAGTCCTACTCTTTTTTTAATATTTGTGGAAGGCTCAAAAGACCAATACACAATTTGAAAGTGAACGCATGCACGGAATATGTGGAAAGCTTTGGCCTTCATGTGGGAGGCAGTTTGTACTTTCCGCCGGGCTTCGAGGCCCCGCTGACCTGCCTGGAGAACGACACCAACGGAGAGCCGCTCTACCAAACCGCTCATTATGCTGTTCAATCCACCGCGGCCAAGAGAGCTTTTGAAGTTCAGTGCAACGAACTGCCCGCCAACGGAACTTTTCTGGTGTGCGAACCGCCGTTAACCACCGTGGAGGGCACCAACGACTGTGCTTTTGTCTGCCCGCTGCCGGCATATAAGGAGGACCAGTACGACGCGGTGAAAACCTTGCAGCTTGTGTTCGGATGGCTTTCATGGGTTTGTGTTCTTCTTTCTTTCTTCTTCAACCCTTTTTCTCATCCTCTGTGCATCTGACTATACAACAGGTAGGCAGCATGATTGTCATCTTATCCTACTCGCTGCACAGCAAACTGCGCCGCTTCCCATCGAACCTCATCCGAATGACAGCAATTGCTGCTCATCTAGAGTCGGTGGGCATGATCCTCCCCACGTTCTTTGGGTACAACAACACCTGGTGTGGCTTCGACACGCAGTACCTCATGCCCGACAGCCGCATTGCCAACCAACAGCTCTCCCTCAGCTTTCGCATAGAGAGTTTGTTGGTGCATTCCCCGTTGTGTACGTTCCAAGGATGGCTAATCCAGTTTGGATTTTTGTCGAGCACCATGTGGTGGGGCATCGTTGCCTTGAACATGTTCCTTTCTGTGCGTATCATTACATTGGCACTTGTTTCTGGTGCCCTCTTATTGCTCTTTTTTTCTGCGCATTGTTTTCTTGTGTTAACAGTTGCTTGAAGGTGTACTTTAGCAAGCTGATGCCAAAAAAGAAAGTGTGGAGCGTGGGCCTTCAAGTGATATTTCATGTATGCGGATGGGTTGTTCCTGCTTTCCTTATGCTCATTCCCGCTGCGAGAGATGAAATTAATTTTGCTCCTGGCGGTACCTTGTAAGTTCTCTTCGCCGTTTCTCTTCGATGTTTTCTCCATTATATTATTCCAAACTTACGTACTACATGAACAGTTGTTCTTTAAGCTCAGCAGACGCTTTCTTTTTGGCATTCTGGGCCATCCCAGTGGGCATTATCCTTTTAGTGGGAACTCTCCTCTTCGTATCTTCATTAGTTCGCCTCCTTTGGTTTGCCCGTCAACTGAATAAGCTGAGAAAGACATGCGAGACCTACTTTCGCGTCATCCTCTTCGTCCTTGTCTACCTATCCCTTATCTCTTTCATTTTTGCCTATTCCTTGCGCGTGGTCACTGCCAAAGACACCATCGAAGACGGCTACTCTAACTACTATCAATGCCTCATCACCATCAAGAAAAAAGACTGCTCGTTGCCTGCCCAAGTGCACAACTACCCTCTGGCGGTATTGCGGAGCATCGGCTATTCCTCTTTGGGTTTGTTGCTCTTCCTCACCTTTTGTATCACACCATCCATGGGTCGCTTCTGGTGGTGCTTCTTTAGACACATCATTCAAGCACGGTTCAGCCTATTGCTGCCTAGCGACGAGAACACACCGAACAAAAGTGGCAATCCTGATGGCTCTAAGAAGAGCGACAAGAGTACCATTGCAGGCATGCTGGATATTATAACGATGAGCATGGATTTGGAGAACGATGACGAAGAAGGAGAGAAAGAAGAGAACATTCCTTGAGCTGGCTGCTCACCAGGATGGCCACTGTCGGATACTTTACGCGCCATTTTATTTGATTTTTTTGCTGTACGTTCTGCTATGTATTTTCTTGCCGTGCTATCTGTGCCCATGCCGATGTTATTCTGTGGTCCACTGGCGCCATCCAACGCTTGCTTTTTCTGTCAGCTTTAAGTTGGTTCCCGGTTTTATTTTGTATTTTCTTCTTCCATTATCTTACCTCACGTCAAAACAAACAGGCCCTAAACTTGCGTCTCACAAACAACCAAACAAAAAAAAAAATAATAATGGCTCCTTGGGTAGCGTTGCTTGTGGTCACTCTCAGCCTCTTCGCGAGCTTTCCTTCGTTTGTTGGAGCTCAAACCTGCGAAAGATGGAATGGAAAACCTTCCTACTGTGGTGAATTCGAGGCATGGCAAGGTGAGTAACTTTCTCCTTCTCGTTCTTTTGTTTCTTCTTCTCTTTCTGTTGCTGGTCTCTTATCTTGTCCGTTCTTTCAAGTAATTGTCACCACCAGCGACGCCTCTGTCCTTTAATTAAACTCCGCACTTGTTTTCAAAATAAAAGGCTTTGATACGCATATTTTCGTCCCGAAGAACAAGACCCTTGAGGAGTTACAGACCGCTGTGGCTTATGCCATCAATTTGGTGGGAGCGCTGGGGTACGATGGCTCCCTTCCCTCTCGATGCAACCACATGTGGGCTCGTCTCAATTGTGGAACTCACCTTCGACCATGCGCTCTCGTGCCAACTTCTGGTTGGTTTCCTTGTGCTTCTCCTCCTCCTCCTCCTTCTTCTTCTTTTCCACATTGAACCAACACTTTCCATCCTTACATTCCTATTTCTTTCCTGGCTTCCCATTCTTTACAGAAGACGATGTGATTGAATACATTGCAGCCCCAATCCAAACCTGTCATTCCACATGCCTTGACTACCGTACATTTCACTCCTTTTCCTTACTTATTCACTTCTCCTTTGTTCATTCAGTTTGGTTTCTCACGAATGGAAACAAAGTCACGACGTGCACGGAATATGTGGAAAGTCAAGGGCTGGAAGTGGGTGCCAGCGTGTACTTTCCACCAGGCTTCACCGCTCCTCTGACTTGCGAGGAGGTGGACACCAATGGAGCAGCTCTCTACCAAAGCTTGAGTTACAACAGTTCATCCTTTGCCAGTGGCAGCAACACTGAAACTTACAAACTGCAATGCAATGACTTGCCAGCCAATGGAACGTATTTGGTCTGTGAGCCTCCGTTGACAAACGTTGAGGATACCAACAACTGTGGCTTTGTTTGTCCTCTCCCTGCCTACACCGAGGAAGATTACGATTCTTTGAAGACATTGCAACTTGTGTTGGGCTGGATGTCATGGGTATGAGTCTTCGGCTTCCTTTTCCTGCCAGTTTTGTCATTAACTGTTATCTGAACAAAGACGGGAAGCTTGGTTGTGGTTCTGTCGTACGGCTTGCACAACAAACTGCGTCAATTCCCATCGAATCTCATCCTGATGGCAGCGGTGGCTGCCCACGCCGAGTCGGTGGGCATGATCCTCCCCACTTTCTTTGGCTACCACAACACCTGGTGCGGCTTCGACACAACGTACCTCATGCCAGAGAGCGATCTGGCCAACCAACAGCTCACCCTTTATTTTCCCTCTACTTTGATATTGCGGATCTATCGGTGCATTCAGGGCTGTGCACATTCCAAGGATGGTTGGTGCAGGTGGGATTCTTGTCCAGCACCATGTGGTGGGGCATCGTTGCCTTCAACATGTTTCTCTCTGTACGTTATTCATCTCATTATTTAAATAGCTATTGTTGCTTATTTGGAATGGTCGTTTACAAGGTCTACTTTGGCAAGAAGTTACCAAACACAAAGAGATGGAACACAGGACTTCAAGTAGTATTACATATTTTCGGATGGGCTGTTCCCTGTCTACTCATACTCATTCCAGCAGCTGCTGATGAGATGTCGTTCGCTCCTGGTGGCACTTTGTAAGTCTCTGCATTAATCCCTTTTGTTTTTCGTTTTCTTACATACAACATCTCCACTTGTAGTTGTTCGTTGGGATCCGCCAACGAATTCTTCTTAACCTTTTGGGCCATTCCCATCGGCATCATCCTCTTGGTGGGAACCGTTCTGTTTGTTGCTTCCCTCATTCGTCTCCTCCAATACGCTCGACAGCTAAAGGAACTTAAGAAGACGTGCGGGACATACTTCCGGGTCATCCTCTTCATCCTCATCTACCTCATTCTCATCACCTTCATCTTTGCTTATTCTCTCCGAGTGCTTGACGCAAAAGAGACGATTGAAGACGGGTACTCGGACTACTACCAATGCCTGCTCACTCTCAAAAACAAAGACTGCTCTCTCTCCGAATCCGTGCACAACTACGACTTGGCGGTGTTGCGAAGCATCGGGTACTCCTCCTTGGGTTTGCTGCTGTTCTTCAACTTTTGCATCAGTCCCTCCATGGGTCGCTTCTGGTGGCGCTTCTTCCAACACCTGGGACAGGGCCGCTTCAGCAGCATGTTCACCAGCGACAAGACACCGAACACCGGCAAGTCCCCTGGCACAGGGAAGACGAAGCGGAGCACAGGCACTCACGACATGATCACCATGAGCATGGACGATGCTGACGATGGAGTAATTCCTTAAAATGAGCTTTCTATGGTTAATTACTGCGATTCGGAGAAAGAATCTCACAAGCTTGTTCGGGTCTACCGTTGCTCAGGAATGTTTCTGTGCTATCATTTATTAGCTTTGTTTTCGATGCGTTTATCCAAAAGTAAAGAATGACTGTTAGATAACAACGGATCGGCAAGTCTATTGGGCCACCGGAACGACGTTTCTGTTCTTTTGTTTACCTGAAGCAGAGTTCGTGCACAGGTTATCCTTTCATTTGCGGTTCTGCGCTGCTATCGTCTTTAAACTAACCCAAACCTAAAAGCAAACCAAACCACCACAAGAAACAAATGGTGAGCGTTACCGCTATCGTGTTGGCGTGCAGCTTTGCTGCCCTGGTTTTCCCCTTAGGGGCTTACTCCCAGACCTGTGTGCCTTGGGACGGTGCTCCTTCATTCTGTGCCAAGTTTGATGAGTGGAAAGGTTACCTCTCTTTCTCTCTTTCTCTCTCTCTCTCTCTCTCTCTCTCTCTTTCCGCCATCTCGGTATCTCTTTCTCTCTATCTCTTTGATCGCTTTCAGGATTTACAAACTCTCTCCTTCAACCAGGAACGGACGTCCATATTTACGTTCCGGTGAACGCAACGATCGCCGAACTTGTGAGCAGAGTGTCCACCAACATTAACTACGTGGGGTCTCTCGGTGACGACGGGTCCCTCGACTCCAAGTGTAACCTTTTCTGGGCTCGTTTGAACTGCGCGACTCACCTCCGCCCGTGTGCACGTGTTATTGGCAACGGTAACGCTCAGTCTTTCTCTCATCTTTTGTTGTTTGCACTTCTTTTTTTTTTATTTTTATTATTATTTTTTTTAAAGACGCACTGAAAGTTGTTGACAAACAGATGGCGCAGTTCTGCTCACAAGACCCGTTCAACCTTGCCTCACTTCTTGTCGCAACTACGGTTTGTGGTTGCTGCTCTTTGCATTCATTCATTTCGGCCTATGTTAATTAATCGCCAAACAACAGAGGCTCTCTGCAAGGAGTACGTCCTAGGCCAAGGGCTTCCTTTCGGAGTGAGCTTGTACTATCCTCCTGGACATGCAGCTCCGCTGACATGCTCCGAGAACGACACCGACGGTCTTGCCTTTTACCAGTCCGCCAATTACAGCATCTCCGCCTCGCTCTCGGAAGACGAGGATGAGCTACAAAGTTATGAATTGCATTGCAACAAGCTGACGTCGGATGGCAGCGGGTTCTTGCAGTGCGAAGAACCGCTGGAGACAGAGCCCGGAAGCAACAATTGTGGATTCACCTGTCCCTTGCCTTCCTACTCGCAGAGTCAGTATGACTCCATAGAAAACCTTCAACTTGTGCTATCCTGGTTATCTTGGGTTTGTTCTTATTTTAAAATTCTTTCCTTCTTGTTCTTGTTCTTGTACTCGTTCTCCTTCTTCTTCTTTTTCTTCTTCTCTTGATGGTTCTTTTTGCTGATGGTGAACCAAAAGGCAGGAAGCTTAGTGGTCATTTTATCCTACGCGCTGCACAACAAACTGCGGCAGTTCCCTTCGAACTTGATCCTGATGGCAGCGGTAGCGGCCCACGCCGAGTCGGTGGGCATGATCCTCCCCACTTTCTTTGGCACCCACAACACCTGGTGTGGCTTCGACACGGTTTTCCTCATGCCAGAAACAAGCATCGAAAACCAGGTCTTTGTGATTGACTTCGACATAGCGGAATTGTCGGTGGAGTCAGGGTTGTGCACATTCCAAGGGTGGCTGGTGCAAATGGGCTTCTTGTCCAGCACCATGTGGTGGGGCATCGTTGCTTTCAACATGTTCCTCTCTGTACGTCTCTATTTTGTTTTTTCCTTTACTCCATCTGCTTCCTTGTAACTCAATGTGTTATCGCAAAAGGTATTCTTTGGCAAGAAGCTGCCGACCACTAAAACTTGGACTATAAGTCTCCAGATAACGCTACATATTTGCGGGTGGGCCGTGCCTGCTTTCCTCATGCTTGTTCCTGCTGCTGCTGGACAAATCTCCTTCGCCCCTGGAGCTTCCTTGTACGTCCTCTATTTTTGTTTTGTATTGTAGTTTTTCTATCCCTCAGTCGACTCACAAATAGTATTTATCATGTCTATTACAGCTGTTCGTTGGACGCAGCGGACGTTTACTTTTTGGTGTTTTGGGCCGTTCCCATCGGCATCATCCTCCTGGTGGGTACCATTCTCTTTGTTGCCTCCCTGATGCGTCTGTTGAAGTTCGCAAGACAGCTGAAAGAGCTGAAGAAGACGTGCGGGACATACTTCCGGGTCATCCTCTTCATCCTCATCTACTTGGTTCTCATCACCTTCATCTTTTCTTATTCTCTTCGCGTGGTCACCGCCAAAGACACCATCGAAGACGGTTATGGAGAATATTACAAATGTTTGATCAGGCGTGACAACAACTGTACGTTGTCTGAATCCGTTCATAACTACGGATTGGCGGTGTTGCGAAGCGTGGGGTATTCCTCCTTGGGTTTGCTGCTGTTCTTCAACTTTTGCATCAGTCCCTCCATGGGTCGCTTCTGGTGGCGCTTCTTCGACAAACTGCGGCAAGGCCGCTTCACAAGCATCTTCACCAGCGAGAAGACACCGAATACGGGCAAGTCCCCTGGCAAGACCAAGAAGAGCACAGGCACTCACGACATGATCACCATGAGCATGGACGATGAAAAGGACGGCGATGAAATCATTCCTTAAAAGTCCGTCTTATTGCTAGTTTGTTGGTTTCATTTTTTGTTTGCATTTTTGTTTGTTTGTACAAAACAATGTTTTAGCAGTTGAACAGGTTGGATATATCCTTCAACAGTATCAGGGAGATTGGGGTTACACAACTGTAAGAAATGTACATTTAACTTTTGTAAAAAAAAAGTTAAGGAATGATTTCTCCGTTGTTCTCTTCATCCAGGCTCATGGTGATCATGTCATGAGTGCCTGTTGTCTTGCTCTTCTTGGTCTTGCTTGGGGACTTGCCCGTATTCGGTGTCTTGTCGCTGGTGAACATGCTGCTGAAGCGGCCCTGTCCCAGGTGTTGGAAGAAGCGCCACCAGAAGCGACCCATGGAGGGACTGATGCAAAAGTTGAAGAACAGCAGCAAACCCAAGGAGGAGTACCCGATGCTTCGCAACACCGCCAAGTCGTAGTTGTGCACGGATTCGGAGAGAGAGCAGTCTTTGTTTTTGAGAGTGAGCAGGCATTGGTAGTAGTCCGAGTACCCGTCTTCGATCGTCTCTCTTGCAGTAACCACGCGAAGGGAGTACGCAAAGATGAAGGTGATGAGAACGAGGTAGATGAGGATGAAGAGGATGACCCGGAAGTATGTCCCGCACGTCTTCTTCAGCTCCTTCAGCTGCCTAGCATACTGCATGAGGCGAACCAGTGAAGCCAAGAACAAGCTAGTTCCAATAAAAAGGATGATGCCGATGGGAATGGCCCAAAAGGTCAAGAAGAATTCGTTGGCGGATCCCAATGAGCAACTGTCTTTAATGTGAGAAAATACATCGATGTTGAGAGACAGAGAGCGGAGATACTAACAAGGTACCGCCTGGAGCAAATGAGATCTCATCAGCAGCTGCTGGAATTAGCATGAGGAGACATGGAACCGCCCATCCACACACATGCAATACAATTTGAAGGCCATTGTTCCATCTTTTTGTGTTCGGTAACTTCTTCCCCATGTAAACCTTTAAAACAAAGGTCAGTTGTTTTTCGAAGAAATAGGAGGAGAGAGACGCACGGAAAGGAACATGTTGAACGCAACGATGCCCCACCACATGGTGCTGGACAAGAATCCCATCTGCACCAGCCATCCTTGGAATGTGCACAGCCCCGAATGCACCGACAAGTGGTCAATATCAAAGTAGAGGGTGAGCTGTTGGTTGGCCAGATCGCTCCCTGGCATGAGGTACGTTGTGTCGAAGCCACACCAGGTGTTGTGGTAGCCAAAGAAAGTGGGGAGGATCATGCCCACCGACTCGGCGTGGGCCGCCACCGCTGCCATCAGGATGAGATTCGATGGGAATTGACGCAGTTTGTTGTGCAAGCCGTACGACAGAACCACAACCAAGCTTCCCGTCTTTGTTCAGATAACAGTTAATGACAAAACTGGCAGGAAAAGGAAGCCGAAGACTCATACCCATGACATCCAGCCCAACACAAGTTGCAATGTCTTCAAACTATCATATCGGTCCTCGGTGTAGGCAGGGAGAGGACAAACAAAGCCACAGTTGTTGGTATCCTCAACGTTTGTCAACGGAGGCTCACAGACCAAATACGTTCCATTGGCTGGCAAGTCATTGCATTGCAGTTTGTAAGTTTCAGTGTTGCTGCCACTGGCAAAGGATGAACTGTTGTAACTCAAGCTTTGGTAAAGAGCTGCCCCGTTGGTGTCCACCTCCTCGCAAGTCAGAGGAGCGGTGAAGCCTGGTGGAAAGTACACGCTGGCACCCACTTCCAGCCCTTGACTTTCCACATATTCCGTGCATG
Source organism: Balamuthia mandrillaris (assembly GCA_031835245.1). Taxonomy (NCBI): domain Eukaryota; phylum Discosea; order Longamoebia; family Balamuthiidae; genus Balamuthia; species Balamuthia mandrillaris. The sequence goes on along the minus strand of JAVKOQ010000143.1, from coordinate 38,630 downwards.
CCGTGACTTTGTTTCCATTCGTGAGCAACCAAAACAGAAAGAACAAAGGAGAAGTGAATAACAAAGGAAAAGGAGTGAAACGTACCGTAGTCGAGGCATGTGGAATGACAGGTTTGGATTGGGGCTGCAATGTATTCAAACACATCGTCTTCTGTAAAGAGTGGAAAGGAATGGGTATGTAAGGTTCAATGGTCCAAAAGAAGAAGGAGGAGGAGGAGGAGGAGGAGGAGGAGGAGGAGAAGCACAAGGAAACCAACCAGAAGTTGGCACGAGAGCGCATGGTCGAAGGTGAGTTCCACAATTGAGACGAGCCCACATGTGGTTGCATCGAGAGGGAAGGGAGCCATCGTACCCCAGCGCTCCCACCAAATTGATGGCGTATGCTACGGCGGTCTGTTGCTCCTCAAAAGTTTTGTTCTCTGGAACGTAAATGTGGATATTCAAACCTGCGCAAGAACGACTCACTCAGACCGAAAACAGCTAATAAAAAGCCAACGAAACACAACAATGAAGAAAAGGAAGAACGCACCTTGCCATTCCGGAAACTGGCCACAGTATGAAGGTTTGCCATCCCATGGAACGCAGGTTTGAGCACGAACAACTGTAAGTTGAAGGCAAAGGATTGCAGCCTGGGCCAGGAGGAGCGCAAAGAATCGTGTAACCATGGTAAGAGTGGCCTTTGCCTTTGGAGGATGTGTGCGTCTGTGCAGGTTTAGTAGAAAAGAAAAAGAAAAAGATTGAATAAGTGGAAAAACAGACAAGAAGGCGATTCGCTTCCAGTGCCCGAGGAACACAGAGGTCGAAGGAGATAGCCGTGGGCGAGTAACTTTTTTATTAAAGTCTGTAAATGAATTATCACTATAGAAGGATATAGAGATCTTGGGCAAACCTGACCGCGGTTGAATAGTGTGGCTGTTGCGGAACAGTCGGAACGATCAGATGGAATAGAGCAAAACCAAAAATAAAAACAAACGATCTTTGAAAAGTAGTTCAGTTACAAAGAAACGAAGTTTCAGTGCACTTCATTTTCACGGAATGACTTCGTTTCCTCCTTCCTCCTCGGCCACGCTCATGGTGATCATGTCGTGAGTGCCTGTGCTCTTCTTGGTCTTGCCAGGGGACTTGCCCGTATTCGGTGTCTTCTCGCTGGTGAAGATGCTTGTGAAGCGGCCTTGCCGCAGTTTGTCGAAGAAGCGCCACCAGAAGCGACCCATGGAGGGACTGATGCAAAAGTTGAAGAACAGCAGCAAACCCAAGGAGGAATAGCCAAAGCTCCGCAACATGGCCAAGTCAAAGTTGTGCACCGATTCAGACAAAGTGCAATCGTCCTGCCTCACGGCGAGTAGGCATTGGTAGTATTCAGAGTAGCCGTCTTCGATGGTGTCTTTGGCGGTGACCACGCGAAGAGAATAAGCAAAGATGAAGGTGATGAGGACGAGGTAGATGAGGATGAAGAGGATGACCCGGAAGTATGTCCCGCACGTCTTCTTCAGCTCTTTCAGCTGTCGTGCGAACTTCAACAGACGAACGAGAGAGGCAACAAAGAGAAGGGTTCCCACCAAGAGGATGATGCCGATGGGAATGGCCCAAAAGGTTAAGAAGAATTCGTTGGCGGATCCCAACGAACAACTATGTATAATGGTTAGTCGCTCTTCGAAGTGGTAGCGAGGAGGAAGCAGAGAAGTTGTGGTAAGAAGATCGTACAAGGTACCGCCCGGAGCATAGTCTATCTCATCGGCGGCGGCAGGAATGAGCATGAGGATAGCAGGGACAGCCCACCCACACACGTGATATGTAACTTGAAGGCCTACGTTCCAGCTCTTCGTGGTTGGAAGCTTCTTACTGAAGTACACCTGTTCACATCATCCATCGCCAAGTTAAGAATGGTGGAGAGAGAGAGAGGATGGCTTTAAGAAAAGGAGAGGAGGTGTACAGAGAGGAACATGTTGAAAGCAACGATGCCCCACCACATGGTGCTGGACAGGAATCCCATCTGCACCAGCCACCCTTGGAAAGTACACAGCCCCGAATGCACCGACAAGTGGTCAATATCAAAATAAAGGGTGAGCTGTTGGTTGGCCAGATCGCTCTCTGGCATGAGGTACGTTGTGTCGAAGCCGCACCAGGTGTTGTGGTAGCCAAAGAAAGTGGGGAGGATCATGCCCACCGACTCGGCGTGGGCCGCTACCGCTGCCATCAGGATCAGATTCGATGGGAACTTGCGCAGCTTGTTGTGCAGCGAGTAGGATAAGATGACTATCATGCTCCCTCCCTGTTGTATATTCAACAGGGTAAGGGGGTGAAGCATAAGAAGTATGAATGGAGCAAGAAAGTACAGTGAAAATGAAGCAACAGCAAGAAAGAAGGAAACAATGAATAAAAGAAAGAAAATAACGAGAAACGGCAAGAAAGAAGAAGAAGAAGAAGAAGAAGAAGAAAAAGACGAAGAAGAAGAACAAGAAGAAGAACATGAACATGAACATGAACAAGAACAAGAAGAACAAGAACAAGAACAGAACAAGAACAAGAACAACAACTGGGCGAACGTTCACACAAACCCAAGAAAGCCAGCCAACCACGAGTTGAAAGGACTTGATCGAGTCATACTGGTCCTCCGAGTACGCCGGCAGCGGGCAGACAAAGGCACAGTTGTTAGTGCCCTCCACGGAGGTCAGCGGCGGTTCGCACACCAGAAAAGTTCCGTTGGGGGGCAGCTCGTTGCACTGAAGCCGAAACGTTGGGTCGTCAAAGGCGGGAGTGTAAACGGAATAGTTGGTTGTCTGGTAGAGCGGCTCTCCGTTGGTGTCGTTCTCTAGGCAGGTCAGCGGGGCCTCGAAGCCCGGCGGAAAGTACAAACTGCCTCCCACAGGGAGGCCTTGGCTCTCCACATATTCCGTGCAAAGATTTACTTCAAAACAAACAAGTGAGATAAGAGAATGATATTCTGTTCACTGTGAAGGAGTGATCGAAACAAAAACAAAGAAGAAGTTATACTGTATTCGAGGCAAGAGGACAGGCAGGGCTGAACAGGAACTTCGAGGTGCAAAACTCCGCCTGAGACCGAAACAAGAGTCAGTTTGACGAATAAGAAAATCTTCTTTGTCTCACTCAGCATGCGAGAGAGGGAGGGGGGCGCAAACCTTCCACCGGAATACGACCGCACGGTCTCAAATGGGTGGCGCAGTTCAGACGAACCCACATGCGGTTGCACCGGGAGGCCAGGGAGCCGTCATCGCCGAGTGCGCCCACCAGGTTGATGGCAAAGGCCACTGAGTCTTGCAGACCGCGCAGAGAGGCATTCACCGGGACGTAAATGTGAACGTCCGAACCTATACGAAGGAGTGAGATAAGAAAGTTTATAGGTGAGTGCTGTTTCCCTAGGAGCAAAAAGCGGTGAACAAACCTTGCCACTCTTCAAATTGAGCACAGTAGGCAGGCGTCCCGCTCCACGGCTCGCAGGTCTGGCCGCGTACCAAAAGGAGGCTCTGCAATAAAATCGCAAGAACCAATGTTGCACTCTTCATCGGGTGGTTCTGGTCGGGGCAGGTCTCTTGCAGTTCACGCAAGAGAAGAGTAAAAAAAAACAAAGCCCAGAACCAGGGAGCACCACTTTTATGGCAATAATAGTGCAAGAGATCCGTCCCGATCTCGTGCACAGGTGTTCGCACACGCTACAGTCAACTACAATCTTCATCCTGCGTAACCGGACTATTCCCGTGGCATTTGCCCTTCTTAGTGCACTCGCCGGAACTCAAAAGAAAGCAATATAGCCCGACTGTTTCTGCAGAATGAAAGCAGAGAGAAGGGTTTAGATGCTGTGATAGAGGAAACGTTGGGCGAGGAAATACAGAACGTTTCGTACTACCAAACAAAACTTTTATTTACATGCATGCTTGTTTTAACAAAAATGAGTTGAATGCGCCAAAAACTAGATAGCCACCCCTCAAGGAATAACTTCTTCTGCTAACTCTCCATCGCTATCAACGCTCATGGTGATCATGTCGTGAGTGCCTGTGCTCTTCTTGGTCTTGCCAGGGGACTTGCCCGTATTCGGTGTCTTCTCGCTGGTGAAGATGCTTGTGAAGCGGCCTTGCCGCAGTTTGTCGAAGAAGCGCCACCAGAAGCGACCCATGGAGGGACTGATGCAAAAGTTGAGGAACAACAGCAAGCCTAAGGAGGAATAGCCGATGCTCCTCAACACCGCCAATCCAAAGTTGTGCACCGATTCAGACAACGTGCAATCGGGTTCGCGCAAGATCAAACATTTGTAGTATTCCGAGTAGCCGTCTTCGATGGTGTCTTTGGCGGTGGCCACGCGAAGGGAGTAGGCAAAGATGAAGGTGATGAGGACCAAGTAGATGAGGATGAAGAGGATGACCCGGAAGTACGTCCCACATGTCTTCTTCAACTCCTTCAATTGACGGGCAAATTTGAGGAGACGAACCAACGACGCCAAGAACAAAAGGGTGCCGACAACAAGGACGATGCCCACTGGAACGGCCCAGAAAGCCAAGAAGTACACATCTGCTGCATCCAAAGAACAACTGTACCCAATCCAAAGGTTAGAATGGAAACCTAATACAATTCGAAAAGACTAATGCGTACAAAGTTCCGCCAGGAGCGAAACTGACTTGACCAGCAACAGCTGGAATGAACATGAGCAAAAAGGGAATAGCCCATCCACAAAGGTGCAACACAATTTGGAGCCCTATATTCCACTTCTTTGAGGTCGGTAGTTTCTTCCCAAAGTAGACCTGAAGCAAACATCTGGGTTTCCTAAATGAGGTTAATATCCGGGACGACGTGAGGGCATCACATTACGCCGAAGGAGAAAGAAAAACGGAGCAGAACAGAGAAAGACAAAGCAATAAATGAAAAGAAGGAGACAGACGTTTTGGTCTGAACGCGTGGGCCTGCGTTTTTTACAAGCAATGGAAAACAACGGCGTTAGTTGGAATGAAATTTATGAAAAAAAGAGTAGAGAAGAGAGAACAGACGCCAGGCAACGCAAACAGTTGGGTACCCTTATGTGTGGCTTTCTCCTCTCTGGGTCTCTCTTCTCTTCTCGCTTTTTCCATCTCTCTCTGTCTCTCCTCTCTCTCTCTCTCTCCTCTCTCCTCTCTCTCCTCCCTCTCCCTCTCTCTCTCCTCTCTCTGCTGTCTTTCCTTCAACTTTCCGCAGCTGCCGGGAAATATCGTCAATTCCGGGCATTTTTCCTTTTGTCGTCCAGTTTTCCTTTTCGCGAATTCATCACCCTCCCTACAACCCTTCAACCAACTCCTACAACCCGTCCAACTATTTATTTAGAAATAATAAGTTTTCTTATTTTATTTTTTTTTCACAGCGAATTGGAATGGATCGGAGGAGTTCGTTGTGACACCTTCGCAACCTGATTGTTTTTTTTTTTTTTGCCTCCATTCTGAATGCACACATGAGTCTTGATCGCGACCTTTTTTCTTTTTCTTTTTTTTTTGGGTTGCTGAAGAGAATAACGTACGAACCGCAAAGGGTTTTTTTTTTAACCAAACCTCAAAATGATGAGGAACATGTTCCTCTTTTTGCTGTGGATGACCGCGGCCAGCCTCCACCACCAGGGTGCCCTTGCTCAGACGTGTCAGCCCTGGGACCGGCACCCTCACTTCTGCACTCAATTCGACTTTTGGAAAGGTATTTCTTTTTTCACTGCTCTTTTCAGTTTCTGTTTTTCTTTTTCTTTTTCTTTTTTTTAATAATTTTTATGGGCAAAAATGGTAGATATCCCACCCCACGACCATAAACTTCCCACCCCACCGATAAAAATTCCACCCCTCAGGTAAAAGTCCCAACCTATTAGGGTGACATGAATTATGAGTAACTCTATCGTTACATTGCTACTGTGTTTCTCTTTGCTTGGCGAGAGGAATAACCGTTGTAAAAGAAACTGTCAGGAATTGAAAGCATGCTGTATCCTTGGTCAACGGTTATTCCTCTCCCCATTCTTGCCCGCCATACTTTTCTTTTTGTTCCCGCCTTTTTTTTTCAATAACGTTACCGTTACTTTTTCTTGGGTTGTAACAAGGTCTTCTTCTTTAACTTTTTTCTTTCAACTAGAAACAGCTACACACAACCATCACACACCTTTTTTGTTTGTTTGGCTTTTTGTTTTTTCCTTTTTTTTTTCTCATTATGGAAGCGAAGAAAAAAAGATTTGCCGAGATTTACGGGTGGATTTTTGAACGAAAGGTTCCATTGCAGCAGCTTTCACGGTTGTACAATGGTGGAGAGGATGCTCCGACCTTTTATCGAGTCCAATGGAGATCAACTCGTGGGCTTACAAAGCGAACAGGAGTGAAGGTGCTTAGTAATCCGCGGACCACCCTTGAAGGAGTGAAAGTGTTGGTGGCGCCTAAAGTCAAGAAGGTGAAGAATGGGGTCCTTGAGGTTGCACTCAGCGAGAATCTTCACTGCTCTGGCGGCTTTGCCTGTGCTCCTCCTGCAAGAGGAAAGAAGAACAAAAAACTAAAGGACTGTGAAGTACAAAGCCGTTGGGTGGTGTTTAGAGATGAGCTAAACACTGCCTACATCTACATCCAGAAGGAAGCCCAAAGCCACGGACCGGGGTTTTGCGCGCCTTCCGCTTTGCCTATGACACCTGCGCTTCGGCAGTGGCTCCGCCAGATGGATGGGCAAGGAACAAAAGAAGACGGAATGAATGGGAGAGGAGGAGCAATGACGGCGCACGAGCTGCAACGAATGTTGCTGGGGGGCGCTTGTGAGCTGGTCAAGGATGCTCGGGATGTACCCACTGTGCAGGAGATTGCCACTGTAATCCACAACGGAAGGAAAAAACTGCGAATCGGCAAGAAAGGGCAAACCAGAGCAGAAGCCCTCCAAGAGGCCTTGAATCGGCCAGAACTGGCTTCTACTATCCTTTTCCCACCTTTGGAGAGCCGTGAAACGTACATCCTTGATCGCACGGCGGCCCGTCGGCCATGGATGATTTTTCTGATCGCGCCTTATGCAGTCACTGTGCTTCAGCGATGGGGTAAGGATGTAGTCGGCCTGGACAGCATCTACAAGCTATCCAAGTCACATCCCCCCGTTTGGGCACTGGTGGTGCAAGATGACTTGGGACGGAGCTGGCCTGTTGCCTTCGCTGTTGCTAGCAAGGAACGAGCAGCAGTTGTGCGCTTTTTCCTTTCGTCTGTTCGTCACTTTTTTGAGACACAGACGACAACGATCTACTCCCCAAAACCTACGTGGCAACCCTTCGTAATGATCGACAAAGACAAGGTGGAGCGTAACGGGGCGACAAGTGCTGGCTTTCAGGTGGTGTTGTGTGACTTTCATGCACAACAACTGTGGAGAAAAAAGTTGCGCAGTATGGTTTGTTCTCTCTCTTTCATGCATCTGCTCTCTCCCTCTCGTTGTTGCTCATACAAGTAGAAACTAACAATAATACCAAACAACAAGGGAAGGATGATGGAAGTGTATTGGGTTTGTTAAAAAGACTGCAACATGCCATGACAGAAGATGCAGAGGAAGAAGCAACAAAAGTGTTGAAGAACTATTGCCAAAAAAAGAGGATTACCCGTTTTTGGCAGTACTTTGACAAGAACTGGCTTTCTCCTCCATGGGCATCAACGTGGAAAAGCATTGATCGTCCTGGGTACCGAGAGGGCTTGTGGAATACCAACAATGCAACAGAGACGATCTTTCGTAGCATTCTTCGTGATTTCCACTGCAAAGGCACCAAAGGGGATCACAACTTGGTCTTAACGCTAGCAGACAATGTGTTTCGCCGCTACAATGTGGAGCTCAACCGCATCGATGTACTACAGCAACGCCCAAGCCTTGGTGTTTGCCGGCTTTGGAGGAGATATCAAGAGGGATTGCGGCTGGCACAGCACCAACAGAGTGAGAAACAGAAAGAAAAAGAAGAAATAGAGAATGGCAGCAAAAACGATGACAACAACAACGACAGAGAGGAAAAAGAGGTAGAAGAAGGATTGAACGCACATTTTGTAGAGCTTGCTGACGGCGTTTTCAAATGGAATGAGTACGACGTGACTATAGAATTGCCTTCATGCACCTGTCCTTACTTTCGGTATTATGGTAGGAGGTGCAAACACGTTTTTGGACTTGCTGCTCATCTACAGAAAACATTTTCAGATCAGAACCTTTTAGAGCTTGGGCTGAAAAGACAAACAAGACGCACCAACAGCAGCCCCTCACAAGTGGCAAGAATAGTTGAAGATGACATCGTTGAAGCAGATGATACTGACTCCCTGGAGCAACGTGTAGCGCCTGTTACCCTTGATGATGAAGATGTGGAAGGAGAGGAGGGAGATGAACAGGACGAGGAACAGCAGGCGCTGCTACTGTTGGAGGAGCCATCGATGGATGAACTTGGTGAGGACGACGGCGGAGATCTTGAGGAAGAAACTTCTGAAGGACAAGAACACAACAATAAGAAAGAAGAGAAGGAGGAGAAGGAGGAGAAGGAGGAGGAGGAGAAGGAAAAGGAGAAAGACAAACTGAATGCAAACAAAAATCAAGGAACAAAGCATCAACATCCAGTGGAGCCAAAAATCGAGTACTCTAGCAAGGAAGAAGCAGAACAAGCAATCGCATATGCTACAGGGAAGTCATCACCTGGGAGGCCGCGCAATACAACAAAGAGGCCGAAAGTAGCAACCAACCTGCGACTCACAGAAGAATGATTGCTTGAATTAAGTTAGTATCTCTTTTTTTTAAACAAAATCTCTCCCTCCTTTCCTACTTTTAGCTAACACCTCACACAAACACCAGAAACCGAACGTACCTTTCAATCAAATTTAACAAAACCTGAAACAACAAAGAAAAGGCAGCGGCGGTGGCGGCGGCTGCACCAAAAAAACAACAAAATCAAAAAACAAAAACGCAAAGTGGTATGTTTGTCACTTTTTGTATCAAGCAGATTCTTTTTCTGAAGTTGATTTTTGTCATTTTTGAAGAGTGCAAAGCAAAGCGTACCTCTCAATGGCAAAAGAACTGTAAAACGGAAGAGATCTATGGCGTCGCACCCGTGGTGAACTACCAGGATCCCCGAGTGGACAAAAGGAAGCCTCTCTCTCCAAAACGACAACTGAAGCCCAACCCACGGTACCAGAAAACACAGGTCGTGAAGCTCCTCTCTCCTCAAAAAAAGAACAGAACGAAGAAAAGGTGCCCAGCGTGACAAAGAAAAGACTGGCCAAAAGAACAAAACGAAAAAAAAAAGCCCCCTAAAAAATAAATTTTTGATTTTTCTGATCCCTTTTCTCCACTCTCTAAAATAATGGCCAGCGCACGCTTTGGTGGCAAAATAGCACAAAAATAATAGGTTGTTATAAATACATATTAGGGTGGGTAAATTACCTGAGGGGTGGGACGTTTACCGAAGGGGTGGGACTTTTAGCGTTGTGGGGTGGGACGTTTACCCGATTCGCTTTTTATGGCGATAGCTTCAAGCGTGTATATTTACGTGCCGGAGAACCAAACGTTGTCCGCGTTGGAGGCCAGAGTGGCCACCATGATCAACTACGTCGGTTCCTTGCGAGCGGGCGAAGGCTCTCTTGCCTCCCGGTGCAATCTCCTTTGGGCTCGGTTGAACTGTGCCACCTACTTGCGACCCTGCGTTCACGTGCTTGGAGAAGGTATGGTCTTGTCTTTTTAGAAAAAAAGGATCCAAAGAAGCAACTATTTATACTTTGTTTTATGTATTTAACTCATAGATGGTACACTGAAGTTTTTTGAACCCCTCCAACCTTGTCAATCAACTTGCCTTGAATATGGTATTTGCTGCTTGTCTCGTTGTCTTCTGCTTCTGCTTCTGCTTCTGCTTCTGCTTGTTGTTCTTCTGTACTTCTGCTTCTGCTTCTGCTTCTGCTTCTGCTTCTGCTTCTGCTTCTTGCTTCTGCTTCTGCTTCTGCTTCTGCTTCTGCTTCTGCTTCTGCTTCTGCTTCTGTGCTTCTGCTTCTGCTTCGCTTCTGCTTCGTGCTTCTGCTTCTGCTTCTGCTTCTGCTTCTGCTTCTGCTTCTGCTTCTGCTTCTGCTTCTGCTTCATTACATCATCTTTTTTCTTGGTTTTATGCTTGTTCTTCTTCTTCTTTTTCTTTCTTCTTCTTCACTTCACCTTTGCTCGTCACTCTCTGCATCGCTCTCTTCTCTGCTCCTTACTTTTTGCGTTGCCAATCAGAGCATCTTTGTCGAGAATACGTTGAAAGTCAAAACTTAGCGTTCGGTGTAGGTTTATACTATCCGCCGCATCATACAGTCCCTCTTACCTGCCAAGAAAACGACACCAATGGCAAGCCTTTTTATCAATCTGCCAACTATTCCATTACTTCCCCTACCAACTCAAACGAAACCTATAGCATATGTAACGGTGTAACGTCGAACGGAACCACTATTGTGGTCTGCGAAGATCCTCTGAGTACTGTGGAAGGGACCAATGAATGCGCATTCACTTGCCCTCTTCCTTCTTACACCAACGAACAGTATGACGCCCTGAAAGTTTTACAATTGGTACTTGCGTGGTCTTCTTGGGTAAGTAACGCGTTATGAGTTTCAACAACACACTAACGCAATTCAAACACGAAAGGCAGGAAGTTTGGTGGTTATTTTTAGCTACACATTACACAACAAACTGCGACAATTCCCATCGAATCTGATCCTGATGGCAGCAATTGCTGCCCACGCCGAGTCGGTGGGCATGATCCTTCCCACATTCTTTGGCTACCACAACACCTGGTGTGGCTTCGACACGCAGTATCTCATGCCAGAAAGCTCCATAGAGCAGGGATTATTCGCCCTTCACTTCAACCTTTCCGGCTTGGCAGCTCGTTCTTCATTGTGTACATTCCAAGGATGGTTGGTGCAGACGGGATTCTTGTCAAGCACCATGTGGTGGGGCATCGTTGCCTTCAACATGTTCCTCTCCGTATGTTTCTTTCTCTAGGTTCCTTTCTTTTCGCATCTCACCCTAATTTATTCGAAATAATAGGTTTTCTTTGGCAAAGTGCTCCCAACTACGAAGAGCTGGAATGTAGGGCTCCAAGTGGTATTTCACGTTTGTGGATGGGCTCTTCCAGCATTTATAATGGTCATTCCGGCTGCTGCTGATGAGATCACATTCGCTCCTGGCAGTACCTTGTACGCGTTTACCCTATTCTCTTCCTATACTTCTTATGCTACTCGCTATCCCTCCTCCTTCCTCTCTCTCTCTCTCTCTCTCTCTTTGTCTTTTTGTTGGTCCTCATATCTCTCGCTTCTCTCTTCTCTCCTTTTTGTGCGGTTTGCGTAAAATTGATGTTATTTCACAGTTGTTCTCTAGGTGTTACAAACATTTTCTTTTTGGTGTTTTGGGCCATTCCAATCGGCATTGTCCTTTTTGTTGCTACTCTTCTCTTTTTGGCTTCTTTGGCCCGTCTCCTCCAGTTAGCGCATCAACTGAGGGAGCTTAGAAAGACGTGCGGGACGTACTTCCGGCTAATCCTCTTCATTTTAGTCTACTTGGTCCTCATCACCTTCATCTTCTCATATTCTCTACGCGTGGCTGCCGCCAAAGACGACATCGAACAAGGTTATTCCGATTATTATGAATGTCTGGTCAGGCGTGATAACAATTGCGCCTTGTGTGATTCGGTGAACAACTTTGGGTTGGCGGTGTTGAGGAGCATAGGTTACTCCTCTCTGGGCTTGCTGCTTTTCTTCACCTTTTGCTTCAGTCCATCAATGGCTCAGTTTTGGTGGTACTTCTTCAAGCTTATTGGGCAAGGACGATTCAGCAACATGTTCACAAGCGACAAGAGCCTTAATAGCAAGGAGCTTTCCTTGCATAGTACCACGACACATGGGGTGATGACCACAATCGGTGAAGAGGAAGGAGATGAAATCATCCCTTGAATCTTTTCTTTTGTACAAAGGACACGTTCTGTTATCTGTTTCTCTCTCTCTTCATTCTCTCGTTGTAGCCGCTTGCACATTTCGTTTCCCATTGTGCTCTCTCTCTCTCTCTCTCTCTCTCTCTCTCTCTCTTCAGCTCTCTCGCTCGCTCGTTTGTCTTCTACAAGTTTGTAAAATAACAGAACTGTGGATGCTCTTATTTACCAAAATTATCCATATACATAAAGGGGGCATCAATCAGACCGAGAGGGTGAAACAGTTTCAAAAATGGACTGGAGCTTTGACTCCTCCTCTTCGAATATACAACCTACGGGTTAACCACTCGCACTTGGTGGATCAGAGAGACATAGATGCCCTCAGGAATGCCCGCCCCATATGTCTTGAACGTGATGTCCCTCTCAAAGTTATTCGGGTCAGGGTTGGTAGTCAACAAGTTCTCGGTGGCAAACAGGTCGCCGGTGATGGGGTCACGGTAGCTGACGGCCCAGTTGAAAGGGCTGGTCTCCGCTCCGGTGACGTCCTTGCTGCTCAAGACGGCATCGTTGGAGGTGGCACAGCCTTCAGCGGTGGGCTTGTGAATGGTCAAGGTTGTGAAGCGTTCCAGGAAGGTGTGGTAGTAGCTTATGTCGCCGTAGCAGGAACCGTCCACGATCTGGCAGTAGGAATCTACGTAACGGTCGGTGACCCAGTACTTGGACTGTTGGGTGTAGGTTGGGCCGTTGTCTGCAGGAACCACTGTGCCATTGTAGTATTGGATGTAGTTCCTTACAGTTCCTTTTGTTATATTACAAAAGGGACAAAATGTTAATGCACTATTTTTGCAAAGGAAGAAATGGGTGGCGGAGTAACAAGATACCATTGAAGACACCTTGAGCGTTCCACAAGGAGGGATTGGTACTAGCCGCAAAGTAGGCATCGGTGACGGCAGTAGTCCGGCGGCAGACTTTGTCTTCCCAAGATTCTCTCTTGGCGCGAGAGTCAGCTTGAGCAAATGCTTCAGGTACCGGCAAGCCCCTTTGTTCCAGGTAACTGACCAGCCCTTCGAAGTGTTGGCGGTAGTAGGCGTGGGCTGGGGGAACCGGGGCAAGCAAAGCAACAACTCCTACGAGAGCAAGTGCAAACAGGACCTTCATATTATTGAAAGAAGTGTAACTTATAAATGTTTTAGCTTGTGTAATGTTGTTAACTGTGACAGAAAAGTTGCTTTATATGTGGATCGCGAACGCCTGGATACAGTTGTTCCTTCGGAATGCATCCCTTACTCCAACTTTTAAACCACCCCGGTGTGCACATAAACGTCAAGGCCGACCCAAAGGGACATCTTCCGTATCAGAAACTGCTTAAGAAAGAAAGCACCTTTTATCCACAGAATATCCATAAATGTTTAATTATAAGATTGTCCATTGCTAAGAAACGAAAGCTGTTTGGAACATGTGAACGATTTTTAGATTGAGCTCCTGCTAAACAAGCTTCAGAGACGACGGGATACGTTGCTGTGATCTCAGAACTGGATTCAAAAATACAGAGGAATGGTTACGAGGCAGAATAGAGATGAAGCGAATAAAACGCCGGAGAGAGACTGCAACTTTTTTTGTACCAAGAGAGGCGACAGAGGGTCGCCCTTGCACAAAATGCTGCGTGATTTCATGTGACGAAAGACGGAACGAACATACAAAACTACAAGTAGCACATAGAGAAAACCCAAAAAAAAAAACCATGGGTGAGTACAAAGTCAACGTTAATGCTGTGTTGTTAAGGAATAATTTCATCATCTCCGTCATCCACGCTCATTGTGATCATGTCATGAGTTGCTGTGCTCCTTGACTTCTTCGAGTTGCTTTTGCCACCGGGAGATTTGCCAGTTGGCGTCTTTTCGCTGGTGAACATGCTACTAAACTTGCCTTGTCGAACGTTGTTGAAGAAGCGCCACCAAAAGCGACCCATGGAAGGACTGATGCAAAAGTTGAGGAACAACATCAAGCCCAATGAGGAATAGCCAAGGCTTCGTAAAACCGCCAATCCGTAGTTGTGAACCTCTTCAGATAAGGTGCAGTTGTCTTTCGTTTGAATTAAACACTTGTAGTATTCAGAGTAGCCGTCTTCGATGGTGTCTTTGGCGGTGACCACTCGCAGAGAATAGGAGAAGATGAAGGTGATGAGGCATAAGTAGATGAGGATGAAAAGGATAACCCGGAAATAGGTCCCGCAGGCCTTCTTTATCTCTTTCATTTGACTGGCGAACCGGAGAAGCCGAACCAAAGAAGCTCCAAATAAGAGAGTTCCAACCAAAAGTATGATGCCTACAGGAAGACCCCAAAACACCAGAAAGTACACGTCCGCTGAATCCAACGAACAACTAGGATATGTAGTTAATATGGTTGTTATTTCTTACAACAACAGAAAAACAAGGAGAAAAAAGACTTACAAGGTTCCGCCAGGAGAAAAAGAGATTTTCCCGGCAGCCGCTGGAATGATCATAAGGAAAGAGGGCACTGCCCACCCACACACATGCAAAACAATTTGAAGGCCATTGTTCCACGCCTTCGTATTTGGTAGTTTTTTTCCAAAGAACACCTGCATCAAACATTAATACGTGATATCCATATCGACCTGGAAACCACGAGAAAAAAGGCGGTACGTGCAGAGAGGAACATGTTGAAAGCAACGATGCCCCACCACATGGTGCTCGACAAGAATCCCATCTGCACCAACCATCCTTGGAATGTGCACAACCCTGATATGACGGAAAGGTCTTCTATATGGAAGTCCACCACAAATGTTGCGTCAGCTATTCTGGTTTCGGGCATGAGATACTCGGTGTCAAAGCCACACCAGGTATTGTCGTAGCCGAAGAACGTGGGGAGAATCATTCCCACAGACTCGGCGTGAGCAGCCACCGCCGCCATCAGGATCAGGTTCGATGGGAATCTGCGCAGTTTGTTATGCAAAACATAAGACAGCACCACTATTAAGCTTCCTGCCTAAATTTGTTGTGTGAAAACAAAAGATAATATTGTAAGCAAATGAGAGAGGGCACGTTCTCAGAAGAATTAGATAAATACCCAAGATAGCCAAGCTAACACTAGCTGCAACACTTTGATAGTGTTGTATTGTTCATCGGTATAAGACGGCAAAGGACACGTAAAGCCACATTCGTTGCGTTTGACAGTGCTAAGAGGGTCTTCGCATACCACAAACGAAGTTCCATTGGAGAGTAAGCTGTTGCATTGCATTGGGTAGATTTGCGTTTCGTTTGTGGGAGCTGTAGAGTAGAATGGAGAGGCCGTGTACGCAAACGATTGGAAAAAATCTTGTCCATCAGTGTCCAATTCTTGGCACGTCATGGGTGCTGCGTAACCTGGCGGTAAATATAGCCCAACGCCGAAGGGGAGTTCTTGCTCTGCTACATATTCTGCGCACATGGTTTCTGGGGTGGAGTTGGTTGGTTGGTAGGTGTGTTAGTTTGTTTGTTGTTTTGAAAACGCGTAACAATGGACGTAAAAATACAACACAAAATAAAGAAACACAGAGAATAATGCAAACCATAATCTTGGCAGGAAGTCTTACAGGGCTGCGTGGGTAATGGCACGAAATTTGAAGTGATGGGGTCTACAAGGCAGGGTCTCAAGTACGTTGCGCAGTTCAGTTGAGCCCAGAACTGGTTACACTGTGATGCAATGCTTCCGTCGTCGCCCAACGAACCCACATAATTTATGGCGCTGCTGACCCTACTCTCAAAATAAGCAAGGGTTTGGTTTACCGGTACATAAACCGCTACGTCTTCCTCTGTTCAAACAAAGGCGTGAGAAGAGTACGGCATAGGGGAATGAAGCGAGAGGTCAAGACCAAGAGAGACAGAGAAGAGCAGAGGAGGAAAAAGAGAGCGAAGACAGAAAGCGGGCAGAAGGGTGGTGATACAACACCTTGCCATCCCAAAAATTGTTTACAATAAGCAGGTTGCCCGCTCCACGGCTCGCACGTCTGAGACTTTACGGCCAGAGCAAACAACACCACAACCAAAACAGTGCCGACGAAGCGAGGCATTTGTGTGCTGTTGACTTGGTGGAAAAAATGAACGGCAAAACAAAAGAATAAGCTCAAAAAATACTAATGATGGATGGCCAAATTCGCTTCATTAATGCGAACGTTACACCAAAGCACGGAGATAGCTGCTTTCCTTTCAAACATACCTTATAAGCGCTTCTCTCATCTAATGGAACCCGCTTTTGGAAGGAAAGCATTTGACTTTCGTGCGCTGTTCGCCTTTGATCACTCTCGTGCAAAAGAACGTGTCCCTTCCCCGCAACGTCTTCGGGGCGATAAACAACTCGTATCGGTTGGTTCTGTCTGTGCATTTTTTAGTTGTTGCGTTTGAAGTTAGTGTTGTAAAATTGAATTATCAGTTGGTGTCATGAGAGAAGAGAAGAGAAGAGCAAACTTTGTATCTGTCTTCTTCGTCGCCATCCGTGTTCACCATTATCAAGTGCTTGTTAGTGCTCTTGCTTCCTTTGCCGGAGGTCTGCCTACGAGATGGAAATGTCGGAAAGCCGCTTCATCGGTTGCGTGTGCCCAACAACTAATCCTGTAAATAATAACAGATAGTTTCAATGAAAATATGAAGACGCAAAGGGACTGAATTACTGCGTTTCGCCTCTTGTTAGGTTTAAAACGAGAGTGATGTTAAACTACATGAAAAAGTTGCATATTGGGCTCGGAAGAAAGCTTGACGTTGACTCTGCAACGCCGTAAACGAAGAAAATTTTAATTGGTTGCTCCAAATTAACTGCAGTCAAGAAACCCCTACCAATTGCCTGCATCTCATCAAGGAACAACTTCATCCTCATCGTCCACGCTCATTGTCATCATTTCGTTTGCGGTGCTCTTGTTTGTTTTCTTGGTGCCAGGTGATTTGCCGGTTGTCTTCTCACTTGTGAAGATGCTGCTGAACTTGCCTTGTCGAGCATGGTTGAAGAAGCGCCACCAGAAGCGGCCCATGGAGGGACTGATGCAAAAGTTGAAGAACAACATCAAGCCCAACGAGGAATAGCCGATGCTCCTCAACACCGCCAATCCGTAGTTGTGCACCTCTTCAGACAACGTACAGTTGTTGAATCTTGCTAACTCACAGAAATAGTATCCAGAGTAGCCGTCTTCGATGGTGTCTTTGGCGGTGACCACGCGAAGAGAATAGGAGAAGATGAAGGCAATGAGAACCAAGTAGATGAGGATGAAGAGGATGACCCGGAAGTACGTCCCGCAGGCCTTCTTCAATTCTTTCAGTTGACGGGCGTATGTTATGAGACGCGATAAAGAAGCAACAAAGAGAACAGTTCCAACCAAAAGGATGATGCCCACTGGAACGGCCCAAAACACCAGAAAGTATACATCTGTAGCGTCCAGCGAACAACTGCGAGTACGCTAAGATCATATGTTCGCAAAGAGAGAGAGAGAGAGAGAGAGAGAGAGAGAGAGAGTAAGACAGTACAAGGAAGCCCCAGGCGCAAATGCAATTTCATCAGCAGCGGCAGGCACCATCATCAGAAAAGCAGGAACAGCCCATCCGCACACATGAAACACCACTTGAAGACCAATGTTCCATAGCTGAGTTTTTGGTAACTTGTTTCCAAAGAATACCTTTTGTAACGTATAAGAAAAATATGCAAAGACTTCGATGGAGAAAGGAGGTCATACAGAAAGGAACATATTGAGAGCAACGATGCCCCACCACATAGTGCTGGACAGGAATCCCATCTGCACCAACCATCCTTGGAATGTGCACAGTCCCGAATGCACCGCCATTTCCTTCATCTTAAACTCAACTCCGATGGTAAAGTCTCTCACATAACCTTCTGGCATGAGGTAGACGGTGTCGAAGCCGCACCAGGTGTTGTGGTAGCCAAAAAATGTGGGAAGGATCATGCCCACCGACTCGGCGTGAGCTGCCACCGCTGCCATCAGGATCAGGTTCGATGGAAACTGCCGTAGTTTTGGATGTATGACATAGGATAGAGCCACTATCAAGCTTCCAGTCTATTTTAAAGGCAGAGTAAGCAACAAAAACAGCAACGGAAAGATAACACGAGAATGAGCATGCACTATAGATGCCAGTTTTTTAAAAAATACAAACCCATGAAAGCCAGCCCAGTACCAGTTGCATGAGCTTAATGTTGTTATACTGTTCGTCAGAGTAAGACGGTAAAGGGCATGTAAAGCCGCATGCGTTGCTGTTTGGAATGTTATGGAGAGGGTCTTCGCAAATGAGTAGGGCCGACCCATTGGAGCTCATACTGTTGCATTCGAGTATGAGGCGGTCATTCTCGGTTTGGTTGGCCGAGAGAGGAATTGTATAGTTCTGGGGTTGGTAAAAGGCCTCGCCATTCGTGTCGGTTTCAGTACAGGAGAGAGGAAAGTCAAAACCAGGAGGGAAGTACAAGCCAGCACCAATCGGATAGCCTGTTGTCTGTTGGTATTCAAGACACAGGTGAACTGGTACAATACATGAGAACTGAAAGGTGAACGTGAATGCAAACTGAAGTTACTCACTGTAGTCTTCACATGAGGATTTGCAAGGTTGAATAGGCGTAACAACGTATGAGTCATTGCTGCCACCTTTTTTCCAAAGATAATGAAGGCAATATGAATGATGTAAGGAAAATTGTCCGGAAGTAGACAAGAGAGAGAGAGAGAGAGAGAGAGAGAGAGAAGCGCAAAACGAGGAAACAAACCAGAAGGGGAGGGAGGGAGGAAAGAGAGGGAGAGAGAGAGAGAGAGAGAGAGAGAGAGAATACTTTGGTTAACACGAGGACATGGTCTTAGGAAAGTGGCACAAGCCAACCGTCCCCAATACTGCCGACACGTGGAGCCAAGGGAACGGTCGTCGCCGAGAGAGCCAATATAATTAACCGCCTGCTTCACGGCTTCTTGCAACGCAACACGGTTATTTCCTTCTGGTACGTAAATCACGATGTCTTCCCCTGTATATCCAAGCAACAACGTGAGTAGTGCAAACACTAAACCAAGAAGCAATGAGAGAGAGAGAGAGAGAGAGGGAAAAAAGAGTGAAGGAAATAAAGCAAGCAAGCAAATGTACCTCTCCAAAAGTCAAACTGAGCACAGAATTCGGGTTCACCGTTCCATTCTTCGCAGTGTTGTCCCGAGGCAGTGGAAAGGAGTGAGGTAAGAAGGAGCATGACCACTGTCGCTACCCACAGCTCCAATCTTTTTCCGTTTGTGCAGGTCTCCATCAGTGTCGCGCTTTACCGGCAAACTGAGTCGGCAACGAAAAAAAAAAAAATATCTGCCCGTGTTGCTGATAGAGTAATGATAATAATGTCCGATTGTTTCCGCAATCTCAGAATTAATACAAGATCCCCAGGTGAGAGCTCCGATGCTACCATTAAAAGCTATCATGGCCATCCATGTTACTCCACACCGCGAATGTCTCCGCCAACAACGACATCGGGTTCTATAACGTCATCACATACCAAGCCAGAGTTTCCGCACACAAACAGGTCAAAGTCAAAAAAAAGTTACAAAACAAAACATAGCAAACCTACAATACAAAGTTGAATGACCGAGCCAACAGGGTGAATGATATTTCCTACTGCTTTTTTTTTAAAACAAAAAATAAAACAGTGCATTAACAGGTAAAACAGTACTTGTTTCGCTTTGTACGAAAATAATTAGAGTTATCACTAAGACTACACAATGCGTTGTCAGCATTCAAAATGTTGCGGCTTTATTGAAGCAAAGGCCACCTATTATTGAGGGATGTTAAGAACGGTTACTAAGAAAGGCGGCCAATAAAATGAAAATGAGCAAACCTTGAAAGAAGTCAAGGCATGAATTCCTCCTCCGCAAAGTCCACGCTCATCGTCATCACTTCGTTTGTTTCAGTGCTCTTGCTCTTCTTTCCGCCAGGAGATTTCCCAGTAGGAGTCTTCTCGCTGGTAAACACGTTGCTGAACTTGCCTTGTCGGAGGTTGTTGAAGAAGCGCCACCAGAAACGACCCATGGAGGGACTGAAGCAAAAGTTGAAGAACAACATTAATCCGAGGGAGGAATAGCCGATGCTTCGCAACACCGCCAATCCGTAGTTGTGCACTTCTTCAGAGAGAGAGCAGTGTGGTAATCGGAAGAGCAAACATAGATAGTACTCGGAGTAGCCGTCTTCGATGGTGTCTTCGGCGGTGACCACTCGCAGAGAATAAGCGAAGATGAAGGCGATAAGAACCAGGTAAATGAAGATAAACAATACTACCCGTAGATAGGTCCCGCAGGTTTTCTTCAGCTTGTTCAGTTGACGCGCAAATAGCAGAAGACGGGTCAATGAAGCGACGAACAGAACGGTTCCCACCAAAAGGATAATGCCGACTGGAAGTCCCCAAAACACCAAAAAATGCACATCCGCCGAATCCAATGAACAGCTGTATCATGGTCAAAATTTGGTTGTACCCCACATGAGAAAGATGAAGCGATATGAAGAGAAAATAGAAGGAGGAGAAGGACAGTACAAGGAAGCCCCAGGCGCAAAGGCGATTTTATCGGCGGCAGCAGGAATCATCATCAGAAAAGCAGGAACAGCCCATCCGCACACATGAAACACCACTTGAAGTCCGGTTGTCCATACTTTAGTGTCTGGCAATTTGCTTCCAAAGAACACCTGTTGCCAACGTAAACATGTTTGTAGTGCAACAAATGACTATATGCAAAACTAGATAGCAAAAGGCGTACGGAGAGGAACATGTTGAAAGCAACGATGCCCCACCACATGGTGCTGGACAGGAATCCCATCTGCACCAACCATCCTTGGAATGTACACAGTCCCGAATGCACCGCCATTTCTTCCATCTGAAAATCAACACCAACCACAGTGTCTCTTGCGAAAAATTCGGGCATGAGGTAGACGGTGTCAAAGCCGCACCAGGTGTTGTGGTAACCGAAGAACGTGGGAAGGATCATGCCCACCGACTCGGCGTGAGCTGCCACCGCTGCCATCAGGATCAGGTTCGATGGAAACTTGCGCAGTTTGTTGTGCAGCGCGTAGGATAACACCACTATGAGGCTTCCTGCCTAAATTCGTTCGGGTTCAAAAGAGAAGAAGCGAACAAATGAGGGAAATGGAAAAAAAAGGACAGGACAACCAAATGGGCAGAAACGGGAACAGAAACAAGGGAGAAAACGCACCCATGAAAGCCAGCCCAGTACCAGTTGCAAGACCTTAATGCCATCATACTGGCTGTCAGAGTAAGCAGGTAAAGGACAAGTGAAGCCGCATGCATTCTTGTTTTCAACGTTACGAAGCGGATCCTCGCAAATCACCACTGTAGAACTGTTGGAATGAATGCCATTACACTCCAACACGATGGAGTTTTCGGTTTGGTTGTTGGTGGAAACGTTATAGCTGTTGGATTGATAAAAGGGCGCTCCGTTTGTGTCTGTTTCATTACACATCATTGGAGGTTCGAAGCCAGGAGGATAATACAAGGCCATGCCGATTGGAAAGCCGGTTGTCTTCAGATATTCTGAACACATTTGTACTAATTCAAAGACATTAGGAAAAACGGCTTCAGTTTTGCGACCTCAAACTAACTTACTGTAGTCGAAACATGTGGAGCTGCATGGCTGAATTGGTGTGACAAGGAACGAGTCATTATTGTTGGTGATATCTAGACAGGACATACGGTGAGCATAAGAGAAAGAGAGAAAGCGAGAAAGATAGGGAGAGAGAGAGAGAGAGAGAGAGAGAGAGAACTGGAGGAGAAGGATAGATGTAAGTACTTTGATGAACACGAGGGCAAGGCCTTAAATAGGTGGCACATGCCAAACGTGCCCAATACCTTCCACACCTAGTTTCAATAGAATTGTCATCTTTGAGAGACGGTCTCTTGCATAACAAAGAAGTCCTCCCCTTCCGGAACGTATATCCATACCCCATCTCCTACATACTGAAGTTAAACAAAAACTAACAAACTTCAAAAAGATAGAGAAATGCACAAAATGTACCACTCCAAACGTCAAACTGAGCACAGAATTCGGGTTCGCCGTTCCATTCTTCGCAGTGTTGTGAGAGTGCCGTTGACAGGAAGAACAAAAGGAACGTCGTTGTTGCCGGTAGCTCCAACCGTTTACAAACGTGGCGCGCCATGTTCGGTTTGCTGTTTTTTTTTTGCTTCTAGTGGTACACCAAATAAACTGAAGGAAAATTACGTATGGTTCGTTATTTTAATAATCGATAAATGACCTTCTTCCTTCGATCGTATTAATATTGTAGTTTTAATAGCCATGAATAAGCCGCAAAAGCAAAGAGGAAGCTCTCTGCCTCCACACCTGTTGCGATTCTTGTGATGAGCATAACGAAAGGGAAGCAAACAGAACAAACGAACTTATGTGGTTGACTGTTCTTCGTCTGAATGTAGGGCAAGATCAACAGATTAGTTGTTCAACCATACCAAAAAAACGGGAAACGAAGAACATGACTACCAATGAGAGTTGGACAAAAAAACAAATACGTAAAGGAGTTTCAAAGAAACTAAACCCCTGTAATTTATTACAGCCAAGCAACCACAAAACCTACAGGACAATAAGAGGCATGAGTGAACTAACAGAAAGGGATAGAGAACTGTGTTTACATACAAATTTTCTTCAGCTTCAGCGTCCGCAACAGATGGTTCGCTTGGGCAAAGAAGGAGAGGGAGAGAGGGAGAGAGAGAGAGAGAGAGAGAGAGAGAGAGAGAGAGAGAGGCGTTATTTCGCCAAACACAACAGCAGCAACGAGGCACAGCAAAGTGGCAGAGGCGTTATTCGTTCCATAAAGAATATGCCCTCAGATTCCTCGCAAAGAGAAGAACCATTGACCAGTCAAGCATCGGTGCCGTGAGTGTTTTCAGGATAGTAGATGATGGTAATCATATGTTCATCACCTCGTTGTTTTTGAGCAGGTATTCTTCAGCTCTAAGTTTTAGCGGCGATCTGATCGTTGGTGCCAAAGGCGTTGAATACCTCCCCTTCGCCGCTGTCCGCAGAGAAGTCAAACACAAAGCGGGGAGAGGAGGTGGCACTACCACTCCTGCCGCCAATGCCACGATATTGCGGCGAAAGAAGGTACGTTGCTTCCCAAAACGGCTGAGGCGGAGAGTACACTGGCGTTATAGGATTGGGAGGCGTTGGTGGTCGCTGCAGTTGTTGGCTCAACCAATTGTTGCCAAGAAGAGAAACGGTTTCCATATCTTCGCTTGCTTGTTGCGGTTGTGGTGTCTGAAATGTGTCTACTCTGTGTTTGAAGCGATGGCCTTTCTGAGGTTTTTGCATGGCTCGCAGGCGTTGTTGCCGTCTGTTCTTCTTGTGGCTGAAGCGGCCTCTATGATGCTGTGCGTTGGTTTCTCGTTGTTGGTCTTGTCGCAGAGACGTTGTAGATCCTTGGGCAGCTGTGGAGGTCATAGGAGACGCTGAGGGGGCAGATACTCTTGTGGCAAAGTCAAGCCTCGATAACAAGTGTTCCGGTACCGAACTTGCAGCAGAGGAGAAAGCAGAAGTAGAGGATGTGGAGGAAGAGGAGACCGTGGAGACCGTGGAGCTGAGCGAGTCACCGTACAAAGAGAAAGGCGCTGTTCCCGAGAGATCGGAGTTGGCTCGTCCCCTTGAAGGCGGAACCACAACGATGGAACGTAGTCCTCCACCTCCTGTTAACAAGCTCTCGGCGGAGATCTGCTCCTCCGAGGTGCCGTCATGGCTAAGAGTTCGTTTGTGGCCTCTTCCCTTTTTTTGCTTGAGGTTAATGTTGCTGTTGCGCCGCGGCTTTGACGAGATTTTGGCCTTGCCCTGATCCAAGGCCGCCTCCAATGACATGATGCGTTGTTGGTGAGGGGGGCTCGCCCTGTTTTGTTTCGTTGGGGAAGACCGAGCAGATGAACAGGAGGACTCGGGAGGACTCCCTCGTTGGTGACGGTTGGAGTTGGGGTGCTCTACCTCGTTGGATTGATTGGCGGACATGGATCGCCTTCTTCGTGGCTGCATCTTTTTTTCGTTTTTTTTTTCTATTTCGTTTGTTTGTCTTCTGTTCGATTGATTGATTACACACAAGAAAAAAAAATTGTCGATGAGATGAAAAACCCAAAATAAAAGAGAGAGAGAGAGAGAGATGTTTTTTTCTAAGATTCAAAAGAGAGAGAGAGAGAGAGAGAGAGAGAGAGAGCGAGAGAACAACATGGAGAAAGGGGGGGGCAAGAACAACGGAACGAAGAAAACTGTACCCCTTGGCGCGTTTCGTCTTCTCCCCACTAGTTGCACTTTACCAAGTTTCTTTTGGTTAATGAAAAACGTACGTAAAGCAGCCCCTTCCACCTTTTTTTTTTGTAGCGCTGCTGCTGCTGTGCTTCTTTTATTTGTTTGCCGCGCCAATGGGAGGAAAGCTGGGCTACTCTACCGACCGCTGGGAGGGATAGGCTGGGAGGGATAGGCTGTGTCACCCCACCACCCCCACCCCCCCTGTTTTATCTGGTGGAAAAATAAAGGAAAAAACAAGGAGAAGGAAAAAGAAAAGGAGAGGAGGGAGAGAGAGAGAGAGAGAGAGAGAGAGAGAGAGAGAGAGAGAGAAGACAGAGAGGGAGAGAGATGCCCACACCTCACCGCAGATAGACCGAAATTTGCACAGCGTCGATGAGATATGGAACAAATGATAGATAGATAGATGGGTTGCATCGTTTTATACATTCCGTCGTCGTCGTTGGGGGGGGGGGGTAAAGACAAGCAGAGAGAGAGAGAGAGAGAGAGAGAGGAGAGAGAGGAGAGAGGACTCAAAACAAAGTTCCAAGCTCTTTCGGCAACCTACAACAGTAGGCTTGTCAGGGAGCGTGAAGGTTGTCTTTGTCACCGCTGGTGCGTGGGGTGGTGGGACAGGAGAGAGGCTTTTGGTTGTTGCTTGTCGCTGCACAGGCGGCGTGCTTGCTTGGGTCGCTGGCACCGCCTCCGCCACTGCTGTCGCCGGGTGATGGTGATGCGGCGGCTGCTATCGTGATGGTGTTCTTGTCGTGAGAGCCTCTGGGCGTGGAGGGGCTTGAGATGGATCCTCGTCTCTGCCTGCCTCCGCCCATCTCTCTGGTTATTGCCAACACTGTGAGCCATAGACAAGCAGAAGGAGAAGGAGGAGAAGGGGAAGGAGAGGAATAACACAACAAGCAAGCAGAACATGTTATGTACGCACATGAGGGTGGGCGGTTCGCTGACAACAGCGGACCGGTCTCGCGTAAAGCCAGCGCCAGAGGAGGTAGAACGATCGAGCTGCGATACGAAAGGCCCAGAGAAGAGCAGCTTGGAGTCCTGGAGGAGAGGGGCCAGTTCCATGCCGTTCTCCTGGGTGCACTTCTTGACCTCCTCGAGGGTAAGGAGAGCCCTGCTAGCCACGAGGTAGATCAACCCCTCCAACACGGTCGGCGAGAAGCGGTTCTTGAGGAAGCTCTGGAAGCCGGCCTCACGAGGTACCGACGCCTCTTCCAAAGAGGAGGCAGCGCCCGCAGAGGAGGAAGAGGAAGAGGAAGACGAGGAGGTGGGAGAGGTAAAGCGCCATCCTTTGGTGGCGGTGGTGGTGAAGAGGGTGTGAATGTTCTTCTCCACGTTTTTGTTACGGGAGCCAAAGAGAGTAAAGATGGGCACACGCACCAGGCCAAGGCTCTCGCTGGTGAGCCTCTTGCGTGCCCTGGCCTCAGCCTTCTCGAACTGCGCCATGGTCACCTCCTTGAAGTAGAGGTGAGTGGTCATGCTCTCGTCCCACATGCGGTAGGACGCCACCCTTTGGTACTGAGTCGCATCGTAGAGGGAGGATGAGGATGGTGAGGATGACGGTGGAGGGCTCTCTGGCGCCACAATGGAGACCGATGGCTTGCTCAAGGAGAGCAGGCCGCCCTTCTTGCTTTCGCTTCTAGTCCGCTTGCCGCTGTTGCTCTCTTTGTCTTTGTCCTTGTCTTTATCTTTGAGGGAGCCGTCCAGCTTGCGAGAGCCAGAGCTGGTGGCGCTGTCCTTGCGCTTCCTCTCCTTGATGCTCCTGCTGCGTTCTTTCCGTTTCCCGCCCTTCTCGCTGATCGCCTCGTCGCTAGCGTGCTCCGAAGCATCGGTCGGTGAGAAGCTATCCGACGTCTTGAGGGAACCCTTGCGAGTGCTGCTGGACCTCTCTCTCCTTCCCTCCTTCTTCCGCCCGTCCTTGCCAAACTTTTCATGAAGAAGCCTTTCCAAGGCCCCCTCGAAGCTCTCCTCCAGCTCAATGTAGCCCCCAATCCAGGACAGAGAGCCGGTCCAGCTCATGCTCATCAGCGCCAAGGAGGAGGTAACCTCAGCTCGCAGCGGAGAGGAGCTGTGGGCTCTCTTTCGAATGGATTGCTGTGGGGTGGTGGTGGGGCCGCCAGAGAACGGGTGAGACTCTCTCACCACCAAGGTGACGTAGAGCCGCTCCTTGGGGGTAAACTGGAAGGGTTGACCCAGCTCTTTCTTGTTGGGGATGCGAATGACCTCTTTGACAATGCCCAGCCGCTTGACGTCGGAGATGGAGGGCCTCCTCTCCAAAAATGTCTTCATCTTCTCCTGCGAGTTCTTTCGTTCCCGCGTTTGTATTTCGGTCTTGATGATGTTCATGTTGACAAGGTCAGCCTGGGAGGGTCTTCTTTGTAGGAATGCGTCCAACATCTGTTTGCGCAGCAACTCAAAGTGATGATCGCTCTCGGCTTCTGGTGCCAGCGCTGCTGTGGCTTCTTGCTGCATCTCTCGCAACTGTCTCATAAGCCGGTCGCCCTCGTGAGCATCGATGGTGGAGCGCTGGGAGTTACTAGCGCTTCCGCTGGATCCTCTGAGGGCTAGAACGCCGGAGGATGTCAATGGGTAGAGTGCGCCTTCGCTGTTCTGACGGGGACGCGTCTTACTGCCAGGCGCCCCCTCTGTTTTCTCGTTTATTCCCTCTGTTTTCTCTGCATCTTTTTGTTCGTCTGTTTTGCTTTGGGTGTCCTTCCGCTCTACACTTATTGGAGAAAGGACCGATACGGACCGAGTTCTCACCATCTTTCTTCCTCCACTATCCATTATTGCAGATAGCACATCATCATCAACTGCACAGTATAAAACAATTTGAGAATGAATGAAAACACTGATAGAGAGAGAGAGAGAGGGAGAGAGAGAGAGAGGTTGGGTTATCGAACCAGCAATGCTCTCTCGCGACTCTCTACGAATCCTATCAGTTAGTATCTCGTCGCGTTCGGTGAAATGCCGAGTGCTCTGACTGGTCAGCCTCATCATCTTATCCAGCCCTGGGTTGGCTCTCTTCCCTCCCGCCCGCATCGATGGAGGCACAATGGTGGCAAAGATTTGAGCGCTGCCCAAACCGCCTCCTCCTGGTTCGCTTTGACTGTGGGAGCGCACTCGCGTGGGCGGTGTGTAATATTCAGAATCTACCAAGGCATTGAAGTTGGTAGAGATCCTGAACTGGTTGGTGTTTTCTAACGTGCGTGAGGCTTGAGCTGGCATGGTTGACGGACGTTGGTTAGCACCAGGAAAGGGTGGAGAATCCTGAGTGCTGGACTTGTGCTCCTTGTTCTTCTTGCTGAAGCCAAGACGGAACATGTTCTTTTTCTTTTTGTTCTTCTTTGCCGCCTTGATTCTCAGCTTCTCAGCGTTTTCTCTTTCTGGAGAGGGTGGTGATATTGTTTAAAAATGCAGCCAAATGCGAGAGGAGAGATAGAGAGATAGAGAGATAGAGAGAGAGAGAGAGAGAGAGAGAGAGAGAGAGAGAGGAGGGACACAGAGAGAGACTACCTTTAATAAGAGCTAAGTAAGGAGGATACTTTTGGAAACGATCGTAGGCATCATTTTGCATCAACAAGACAACAGCCCGTTGAGCAGCAATAAACAGATTCCTGTGAAAGACTTGTTCCAACAGTTCCAAGTTCGTTTCCTGGATGTTGCCCAAGATCTGTTGGCGTAGGTCCTTTCGTTGCTCAGAGCTGATGTTGACCTCTTCCGGAGAGCCTGCTTTCAGGAAAGTATTGTAGATCAGCATGGCCTTCTTCGCTCGCGACAGGACCGAGACCAGTGCTTTGTACCGCTCCACCTCCTCCCAAAAGTTAAAGTTCTCCAGGATGAAGCACTCTTGGCAAAATTGTTTGAACAGTTGTTTCTGGACTTCATCGCTCAGCAGCTCCAACAACCGAACCTTTCGGGTGCCTGCATGCTGTTGGCCAGTGTTGTTGGCATCCGTTCCTGCATCGTTATCGAGAGGAGACTTTGAGGTAAGAGGCTCAGGGCTGGATCCGCTTTGTGTGATGCGGTCTCTGCGCGGCGAGCCTTTGAGGCGAGGCGAAATACTGGCCACCAGTTCTGCCTGCAATGCCGCGTTCGCCTGAGCGATAGCTGCGTTATAGAAAGGTAGTTTTGCAACATATTACTCGTGTTTTGGTACATGAAGAACGAATCAAAACAAAAACAAAGAAGGATGTGTACCCTCTGTCGACATCATGCAACCAGGACTCGGCGAAGAGCTCCTGTAGATGCAGATACTTCAACAACGCGACAAAAAATAAAAATAATAATAATAAAAAGAGCCCAACGCTTGGTTTTCGTACGAGGGAGTTGCAACAATTATGAGGGGGGCTTTCCTTGGAAACAAAGCGTCTTTGCCAAAACGTCGTTCCTTCTTCCTGTTTTAAAATAATAATATATTTCGGGCTCTAGTGTCCGATCGCTAAACTGTCGCATAAAAGGTTAACTAGCTTATACAGAAAGAAAAGACTTTTTGGGCAGGAGAAGGGGAACTTGCAATAAGCTAAGCCTGCCTTTGTGTTTAACAAAATGAAATGCGCTTTAGACTGCACAAGATACATGAAGAGGAGCAGTACGGCTACTATAGCGAGAATACAGCTTTAGCAGCCTCGCTCAACATGTTATGTTGGTAGTCGAAAGGAAGGACGCGATCGTCAGCGGAGGCAAAGCCTACCGCAAAGTGGTAAAAGTCCTGATAGTCCTTCTCCATGCCAAAGTCATGTAGGGCCTCGCCGTCAAGGAAGCAGCCCATGCCAGTGGCACCCATTCCTTGGGCATGAGCTGTTGTTTATTTACATTGTAAGGTATCGATTACGCGAGCAAGAGAGATAGTATAACAGAAGATGTGATGTACCTTCGATATAGAGAAGGTGGCCTATCGTCCCTGCCTCCCAGTGAATCTGTCGATAGGCCTGTGGACCAAGCTTCCTTATTACAGCGTCGAGAGGAGAGAACATCGCGACAGTGAAACAGCTAGTGCGGGCAATCTCTTGATAGCAGCTAGCTATCTTTGATCTTTCAGAAACGGATAAGTGTTCTTCTTGCGAGGTCTCGTTCTCCTCGTTTTCGGCATCACTGCTAGATCTTAAACGGAAGAACGGGAAGGCCATTTGCTGGTGATCACCCTCGTCTTCTGCTACGAAGAAGCGAGAGATAAGTGGTTCAAGTTCGACGGGCTGTTCCCATTGTGCTTCTGGCGCAAGCTCTTGAAGATGCGTGAGCAGAAATGGATCTCGTACGAGGGCATAATAACCAGAGGGAAGCCCCTCCACTCGGTATACATATACTCCCAAACAAGGCACCGTGATGGCATTGGGAAATACGTCCCAGGGCATACTGCTGCCACTGGTACCTGGCAACAATCGTGCCATAAAGGCCAGAAATTGTTGTAGTTCCATTGCTTTTTAAAGGATGTTAGCGGGTGGGATCATATAACATGGGAAGAAAAGAGATTACCCTTTGAAGTAAAGCTAAGAGCGGAACGTCGCTGTCGTATTACAGTGGCTGCCTCGGCTTCAGTTGAAAAACTGAACAACTCGGGGCGAGCACGAAGAGGAAAACACAAGTTCTTTTGCAGATCCGCTTTTGACTGTTCCTCTGCCACTTCTTTCCCTACTCCCGTCGATGATGGTCGCTGTATGTTCAAAGAAACCTCCGTAACGGCTTCTATAAGATCCCATCTGGTGTGCTCTAGATTTAATATGTTGCATTTGCCTAACCACTGTCCACTCTCTTTAGCAAAAGCTGGCAACGAATGCTTTATCGCGAGTGCCACTTCCTTCAAAAGCGAAGACTTGACCTCGAACGAACGAGGCACTGCCAGCATGAATACGTTGGGATACTCTATGGGTTCATCTTGGTCAGCGGAGGAGCTCAGTGACAGGCCCAACAGCGTGGCTAGGCTCAAATCGTCTATAATCTCGTTCATAGGAAGGAGGGTATAGTCTATCATATGCGCTGCTATTCGCAACGCAGCGACAGCATGGCCCACATCCAGTTGACTATAACTGAATTGCATATACGGTCAGTCATTTAATGCATAGAAAGAACAAGCAAAACGTAAAGAACAACAAAAAAACGAACAAGAAAGAAGCGGAGAAAGGCGAACCGAAACCCTCGCTCTCCGTATTTCCATATCTCTCTCCTGTTAAAGGGTAGGTTAATCCCAAGTTATATCTGTTTAGCAGCGTTTGTTGAACGAACACATACCAATAGATTCCCGTCAAAGCAAGAAAGAAAGAGCCTGTCGGGAGTCTCGCGGTCCACGCTTGCCAGGTATTGCTATCCACCATTACCCGCATTTCCAAGCCATGGTCTCTGTTACCTCAGTCAGCCAGCTACGTACTTCTTTCCCGTCTTCTCTCTCTCTCTCTCTCTCTCTCTCTCTCTCTCTCTCTCTCTCTCTCGCTCTCTTCTATCTCTCTCGATGATGTTTTGTAAACTGGGGGATAGGCGTGCCTTGGAGAATAATGATATAGTGCAGCGCAAGAGTCGCAAAGCCCGTCAGCGGGTGGCAAAAAAGCATAACATTCCGTTGGGTGCAGCCCGCCGCTGTGGTGTAGTTCACCATTGAGAATAGCAAAGATAGAAAAGAGACAAGAGAAACAAGAAACGGGGTACAAGAGAGAGAGAGAGAGAGAGAGAGAGAGAGAGAGAGGACCAACCTGGAAGGATTTACCCGCTTGCTCCAAGTGCTACGAACGTTCTGACCGATCCACATGACATCCTTGGCACCGCTGACGGCCATCGAATACCAAAACAGCTGCGAAAGCAGTAGACAGGAAGGCACAAGAGGCATCCCTCCCTCTTCCCTCGCTTCTTTCTCCTCCCGCGATAGAGAAACAAACGGTTGTAGAGTAAGTTGAAGGGGGCGCTCCTCCTTTCTCTTTCTTCTTCGCCCAGAGGTGGGAGGGGAAAGAGAGGAGCTCCCCAGTACCGTCGATAGTTTCTCGGCTGGTTCATCCACTCCCTCTTCAAAGTCCTAGCTCCTCCTTCTTTGCCGTTCTTGCTCGCTTCATGGTAGAACAAAATGACGGCTCGTCGTCCTGCGGCATCGCCATCGCCATTCTCTTCTTCTTCCTCGTCTTCTTCGTCGGTGGGCGAGAGAAGAGGACGGTAACGAGGTATGTTATGAGGGGGCCATCGCTTCATCAGCTGTGGCGTCAGCTCTCGCATGGCCTCTTGGTATTGCCTCTCCGGCGACTCGTAACGCTCCTTCAGCGCCACTATGGCGTTGATAAGCTTCCTTTGGTCATGGTTGGCTTCACTCTCTGGCGATGAAGAAGAAGAAGAAGAAGAAGAAGAAGAAGAAGAAGAAGAAGAAGAAGAAGAAGAAGAAGGAGAGCAGACAGAGAATAAATCTTCCGCGAGACAAAGGAGACCGTCTCCTTCTATTCTATAGGTTTCAAAGAGGTTGGAGAATTGACCCAAGTCCAATAGCTCCAGCCACAAACGTACTTGATCCACGGACCACAGTTCCACAGCTGTTTATGTAACAAAAAAATCATCATTCATTTTGATGTTGCTTTCTGCCTTTTCAACTCGTGCTTCGTTTTCTGTGGTTTTGATGTCTAAAGTACCTTCTTCCAGCATTTTCAAGCGGGCTTGCTTGGTGGGTTGCTGTGGTTGCCTTGCGGCCCTGGAGCTTTTGTTGTTGTTTTGGGCTTGGGCGGTGGAGGAAGCTTTGTTTCCCATTCTTTTTGTTCTTCTGTTGTCGCTCTGGCGTTAGACTGCATTTTTTTGTTTATTTATTTTTATTTTTTGGGGGGTTACATTTTTGTCGACAGAAGTATTGCAACTTCGCTGTAATGCTGCAAAGGGGGAGAGAGAGAGAGAGAGAGAGAGAGAAGAAAGAAGAGAGGAGAAAGGTCGTTTTGCTTTCATTTGCCTCCCTTTTTGGCGGCGGCCTCGGCGGCGGCTCGTCGTTCCCTCACTTGGCGGAGTCGCTCCTCGTCGGGGTTGGTCTTTGGCGTCTCAAAGTCTTTAAGCTCCACCTCGAATAGGAGCGTTGCATTGGGAGGAATTTCTGTTGGGGGAGGGGCCGGAGGTGAGTCCATCAGAGACGAAACATTGAGAGTGTAGAGTAAGACAGAAAAAGACAAAAGAGGTTACCCGGCGGAGCGCCCTCTTCGCCGTAGGCATAGTCAGAGGCGATGGTAAGCACGGCTTTCTCTCCTTTGGTCATGGTGGCCACCGCCACGTCCCACCCGTTGATCACTTCTCCTATATTTGTATTTGACACACTGAATGGGTAAGGTCTTTTTGTCGAAGACTCACAACCAACAAGAGGAGAGAGAGAGAGAGAGAGATGATAAACCTTGGCCGAGTTTAAAGCGAAAGGGGTAGCCTTGGGACTCATCAAAGATCTCCCCGTCCTCCAACTTTCCAACGTAGTCCACTGACGACGAAGTTTTAAGCAAAAAAAAAAAAAAAAAGAGGAGAGAGAGAGAAGTGGTTTGGTTTGGGTGGGTGGTCTCACATACCTGAAACAAAGGATCCCGCAGGAGGCACGCCGCCTTTGCCCTTTGCAAGAACCTTCTTCAGCACTTTGCCATTGCCAAGCAAATCTTGTTGTTGAGACATTTTCTTTCTTTCTTTTTTTTTTTCAAGTATCAACAAAGGACCCCTCATGGTGACTATTTTTTCTTTTGTCGACGATTGAATGAGATCATTATATCTGATCTGCCATTATCGATGACTCCGAAATTTCTCAACTCCGCACGAATGAAAAAAGAGGTTTTTATAAAGAAAAAACTCTTCAACTGGTTTAACTATTTGAAGCCGTAGACAATTGGTCTGTGTGCTCTTCCCTTTTGGGTAAACCCTCACAAGAGCAGGCATGTCCATATTTGTGCGAGAAACCTGCTCGACAAACAAAAGAAAGAAATAAAGTAGTGAAAAGAGGGAAAAAAGCGGCGCAAGGGCTTGTAAGTGGGGGAGGCTCCGTTAGTTCTTGAGTGAAGGTGCGCCGGGGAAGAGAAAAATAAAAGCAAACGGAGTGAGACTTGGAGATAGAGTGAAGCATATTGTTCTCTCTTTCACCGAGCGAGAAACAAAAAGAAAGATGAAGAGCGCCCTTCCTACCCTGCTGCTTCTTCTCTCAATCTGCAGCTCTCTTCCGGCGATAACGCTTGGTTCACATGACGTAAGAGTTGATTGGGAAGTGATAGGACAGAACTACACGGGTCCCATTGATGTGGAGGAAAACATAGAGTCAAGAACGGGGAGAGCTTTGACTTGCGGCCACTTCGACGGCGACAGCTTGGTAGAGTGAAACCCTTCAACATGAAAGAGTGTGTGATGAATGAAAGGAGAGAAGAGATGACGTTAAATGAGAAGGAATAGAGAAAAAGAGAGAGCGGTATGCAGTACTGACCGCATTGTTTCTACAGGTTGATCTCATTATTTCTGGGGATGGTGCTTTGGGAAGAGACCTTGATGGTAACATCTTTTCCACCTTTGATAGCAGCATCTTTTCCCCATCCCCCTTTCTTTAGATGCTAAGAGAGGGCAACAACAGGGAACTTGGTGGTGAAGAACGCCGGTCGCGCTTGGTTCATTTTCGGTTCAGAGGCGTTGTCTACTGGAGACTTATCCCCCGAAACCCCTGTCTCCTTCGCTGGAACCAACA
Source organism: Balamuthia mandrillaris (assembly GCA_031835245.1). Classification (NCBI taxonomy): domain Eukaryota; phylum Discosea; order Longamoebia; family Balamuthiidae; genus Balamuthia; species Balamuthia mandrillaris. The sequence goes on along the minus strand of JAVKOQ010000143.1, from coordinate 4,799 downwards.
CCAACGACTATGTCGGTTCCGCTGTGGCTGCTGGGGATGTCAACGGAGATGGATTGGTGAGCCCTCCTCTGTTTATTGTTTGTTTGATTTTTGTTGCTTGTTATTTTCCTGTTCACTGCTCCCATCACTGTGTCTTACCTTTGAATGCTGCATCCATCAAACAGGACGATGCAGTGATATGCGCAAGTCAAGCTGATCAACACGGTTTCTGTGCCATCATCTTTGGCAACAACGAGCGGAGCGTGCCCACATCACAGAGACAAGTCAAGAACGAAAACGGCTTCCTCGTAACTGACTCGGACGTGTACACCGGCTTCGGTTCCTCTGTCGCCGTGCTGGATATCAACCACGACGGCTATGCCGATGTCTGTGTTGGTGCTCCTCACTCTGAAAACAACAAGGGTAAGGTCCACTGCTTCTTTGGCAAGCAGTCTGGCTTCCCTCGGCGGTTTGAGACATCTCGCATCAACGGGCTGAACGGTATCACCATCGTCGGTGAATATGCCAGCGATCTTTTCGGTATCAGCTTGGCCGGCGGTGACATCGACAACGACCAACGCCATGACCTCGTGGTGGGTGCCACTGGAGCCTTCACCGGAGATGTGGACTACCACGGAGCTATTTACGTCATTCTCGGTCGCGGTGCGCTCCGTCAGAATGCCAACTACCAAGTGGGCAACTTGGTGGCCAACCAACAAGCCTACTACATGGAAGGTTACGATGGCAACACTGGTTTCGGTCGGGCAGTCGCCACTGGAGACTTCAACGCCGACGGCGTGGTATGTTTGTCCCTGGCCTCTTTCTCTCCCACCTAGAAATCTTTTTTTTTTGTTTTGAAGAGAGAGTTAATGACTACGAACGTTGTTTCCCCTCCCTCTCGCTCTTCTCTCTCAGACGGATATTGCCGTGACAACTGAGTTTGGAACCTATGCTTACCTTATTCTGGGCGGTTATGCTCCCTACAACCCCGATGCCTACTTCAATCGCGGTCTCAGAATCCGAGGCTACGGTGACCTCAACAAGGATCCCCACTGGACTTCCGTGGCCTTTGGCGACGTCAACGGAGACGGCGGCGCGGACCTCATCTTGGGTGCTGCGCGCGGCACCACCAACGAGGCCAAGGTGCAGAGCGGCTACGTTGCCATTCTGTATGGCTTCTGTAACGAGGGCACGGCCTTTTACAAGAGCAGCATCATGCCCACGGTGGAGCTTAGCCAGGCCACCACCGATGTTACCATAGTGAGAGGCAACCTGAACGATGAGGGGCTGGGCACTGGCCTCGGTCTCTCTGTTATCTCCGTTCCCGACGGCTTTGGTAGGTCCAACATCTTGTACGGTTATGAGGGGGAGAACCGGGCCAGCTTGATCTTCGCCAATGCCATCACCGGCGAGACAGACCCGCTGGAGTGCGCTGCTTTGCAGGTAACCACCGGCGGCACCACCATCTCCAGCACCATCACCACCTCCTCTGCCACCACCGGAGACTATTCCACCACCACTGCCACCTCCACCACAGGAGGCGGAAGTACCACGGGAGGGGCCTCCTCCACCTCCACCACCACCGGAGGAGCCTCCTCCACCTCCACCACGGGCGTGGGCAGCACAACCGGCTTTGTTCCGCCTACCGTCAACCCGCTGGAGAACGGGGTGATCTCGGAGCAGCCGGTCACGCAGAGGGGCATCACCTACTTCCAGTTCGATGTGCCTCAGGGGGCCGCCACCTTTCAGGTCCTCGTGACGGAGGAAGAGGGCTCCGACACGATGTGCGCGTTGGTGCGGAAGGCCGACCTCCCCACCGAGGAAGACTTTGACTACCGAAGGTGCTCCAACCTGATCGAGCTGGACGTTGAAAACACCGGCCTCTCCGTCAGGGAACACACGGATGACCCCTGCGAGCTCGTCACTTACTTTGTAGCGGTGCAGGGCAACCCTGGGGATCACTTCTCCATCGTGGTGGCCTGGGGCACTGGCTGCGACGGCTGCGGCTCCGTTGAGGACAGATGCGGCGACTGCCCCGCCACCGGCACCTGCGAGTGCGAGGTCGGCAGCTACCGCAGCTATGAAGAGGACCTGCTGGACCAGAGCTTGTTGACATGGGAGACCCTCCGACTGAGGCACAGCGTGCGGACGACCCGCCAGGTCATCCAGGAAATCCAGGAAGCCATCCTCGAAGGCAAAACCACCACCCCCGAGTTTTACGATGAGCACTTTGAGCTAGCGAAGACGTTCCTTGCAGAGATTGAACTGTTTAACTCGCAAGCCCAACTCGTGGCCAACGCTTTGAACGCGTAATGCCGCTTTTTCTTTCTTTCGCCTCTCCTTGTTCCTTTTTACCTTGCTCCTCTTTTTTTTTTTGTGCCTCGTCTTCGTCGTCGTCTTCTTCTTCTTCGCGTGTTCAAAAACTATAAAAAGCAAGAAACCACAAAAGGTGGGTGGGCTCTGTTGGTTTCACCACCCGCAACAACAACAACCACTGGATAACGAGGACGCCGTTCTTTTAGTTGAACTTTTCTTTAAACAAATCATTATAACAGCTTATTACAGTAATAAGGCGCTTACTCGCTCAAGGGGATAGGCAACCACCGTTGCAGCGTTTGGCGAAGCTGCGCCAGTTTCAAGGGCTTGCTCATGAAAGCAGTCATGCCGGCCTCCTCGCAGCGCTGCTGGTCTCGGTCCATGCCGCTAGCTGAGAGAGCCACTATAGGAAGGTTGCTGAGGTAACGCCGCCGACGAACATCCATCTCTGCTCGTTGGCTCATTTCCCTCAGTTGCTTTGTGGCCTCGTAGCCGTCCATGATGGGCATGGCCAGGTCCATCAGCACCAGGGCAAAGTGTCCCGTCGGCGCTGCGTTGATGATGTCGATGGCTTCTTTGCCGTTGGTGGCGACCGTAGCAGGCAAGCCTAGCTTGCGGAGCTGCGCCAGCACCACTTTGATGTTGACGCGATTGTCCTCCACTACTAGTATGTGGTTCGTTTTGTCCGGTGTTGTTTGTGTCACGTCCTTTTCCTCATTTTTCGTTTCCGATTTTTGTACAAGTGACGGGTGACCAGCTGCTGTGTTTCGTTCTGTTTCCTCTTGTTGTTCCTCCTCTTCCTCCTCTTCTTCCTTTGATGGATGCCGTTGCTGTTGATAGCCCTTTTCTCGATCTTTGCAGCCGCTGAGACTATGCCAAGAAGACAAGGACTTGGCAATGGCGGCACGTATGCACTTGGTTAACTCGCTCTTCTTGATGGGTTTGGTAACATATCCACTGCTGAGATGACTGCCAAGCATGGCCAACCCCTGACGAGCCAGCCCACGTGCTGTCTGCGAGGACCCACTCATCAGCACCACTCGCAACCATGATTGGTGTCGATGCAGTGCTCTGCCAGTATTGATTGCAGATTCCAAGTTGGGAGACGCTATGTCCAGTACAATAATGGTGAATGGACGCCCTTGTTTTAGGCCTCGGTAGAAGAGTCGCAAGCCTTGTTCCATGCTTGTCGATCCTTCGCATTCTAGGTAAAGAATAGATAATAATGAGATACGGAGATGAAAGATAAGGAGAACGAAGGAGAAGGAGAAGAGCAAGAGCAACAAAAAGATACGCACCAACAATATCGCACAACTGCAGAAGAATCGAATCGAGACTGTGCTGCTTGGCCTCAATAACGAGCACGCGTTGGTCGTATGGGTGCATGAGACAACCATCGGTCGAATAGCTAGTTTGTAGTTGTTTCAAGGTGAAGCGATGTCCTGATGCACTACTACTGGACGGGGATGGTAGAAGTTGGCAGCGCCAAGTGAACCAGAACGTGGAGCCTTTTCCAGGTTTTGTGGTCACTCCAATCTCTCCTCCCGCTATCTCCACTAACCGTTTGCTGATGGCCAAGCCAAGTCCCGTGCCACCATGTTCTCTCGTTGTAGAAGAGTTCACTTGACTAAAGGATTGAAAGATTTTCTGCACGCCTTCCTCGCTGATACCAATGCCCGTATCTATAATTTCCACATGCAGAATGACTTCTTTTGGATTATATCCAAAGTTGTCGCTCTCATTTTCCTGCGACTCTCCAGTAGCTGTCTCCGCTCCCGGTTCAAGCGCATAAGAGTGGGGAAAGGAAGAGGAGGCAATGGGTGATTGTTCAACGATAGAGTAGCGAACCTTCACCATGACCTCTCCGCCTCTTTCCGTGAATTTGATGGCGTTATTGATGAGGTTCACAAGCACCTGTTGCAGGCGGAACGGGTCGCTGCGTACCCAAAGACCCGAGCGAGAGGTCACCAGGTCCGACATGTTCACCAGTTCGATTTGACGCATCCCGGCTTGCTCCGCGAACATGTCCATGGTTCTCTCTACTAGCGAACCAACCTCAAACTCGGAGCAATGAAAGAGCACTTTGTCCATTTCCATCCTTGAGAAGTCCAAAATGTCATTCACAATCTCCAATAACAGTTCGCTGCAGTTTGTTCAGTCAGAGACCAAAGCGCATCAACATAAGCCATTCTGAAGAAAAACATGAGAAAGAAAGGTCCTACCTTGAATGTTGAAGAGTCTGCACCATCTCCTTTTGCTCTGCATTGAGCGGCGTATCTCGGAGCATTTCCATCATGCCGATAATTGCATTCAGAGGAGTACGAATCTCGTGGCTCGTGTTGGCCATAATCATGCTTTTGGCTTTGTTAGCAGCTTGTGCTGCCTCTAGCTGTGTCTGTTGCTGCATTCGTTCCTCCATCAGCCGGGCTTGATTGAGACCGAGGCCTACCTGCAACGCTATTTGCAGCAACAAGGCTTTGTCTACTTTGCTCCAGCTATTATCT
>JAVKOQ010000142.1:0-140005 GCA_031835245.1 Balamuthia mandrillaris | reverse complement strand
TTTATCCATCCCCCCCCCCCTCCTCCTCCTCCTCCTCCTCCTCTTTTTGTTGGTTTGTTTGTTTGTGTTTGTGTGGTTCAAGTGGCCTATTCGTCTCTCTTCTCTCTCTCTCTCTCTCTCTCTCTCTCTCTCTCTCTCTCTCTCTCTCTCTCTCCAGTTTTTTGTTTCTTTTGGGAGGAAGTGTTTTGTTTTGGGCGGATTAGGGGAGTGATGAACGCCGTTCATTTTCCCCCCTGGGTTTGTTTTTTTTTAGGTTTTGGTTTTGACTTTTCTCTCCTTTTCCCCCACAAAAACATGACCCCCACGCAGAGGAAGAAACCGAGCTGACCTACTTCAATGCTGGAGATCTGGCTTCTTTTCTCACCAACCCAGAGACGAAGTGGTAGAAAATAAAAAGACAAAAAGCCCTTTCTGTAAAACAAACAGGTTTCAAGATCTGGTTTTTTTCTCTTGCTGCTTCAAAGAAAAAAAATGGGACAAAAGTTTGAGAAAGAGAAGGCGAAGAGAGTGTACAAACCACCCGCCACGTTGCCTTCCTGCGTGAGAGAAGGAGGGGGGGGGATACGAGGGCACAGCGCCGTGGTGCTTTGCGTGGCGGCCCTCTCGCCCACAAGCTTGGGATGTGAAGGTGTGGTCCGGCAAGAAGAGGAAGGGTGGCGTTGCGTACTGACCCTTTGTGCCCACAAAGGCAGCGTAACCTGTTTGTTGGCTTTCCCCTTCCAAGATGTCATCAGACCAACTTCGTCGTCTTCATCTTCATCGTCAACAACGAGTCACCAAGCAAGTAAGGAGAAGGAGGAGAACGGAGTGGTGTTGATGAGCGGAAGTCATGGTCATCATGGCCCGACGATGTGACGACGCACTCTGCTCTTTGCGCGGTAGCTTCCATCATCCACACCTTGACCGTGCCAAGCATACAATTGTGGCAGCCAGTCGTGAGTATTTGTTCTCTCCGGGCTGCCTTTCTTCTGCCTTTCTTCTATCTTTCCTCTTGGCCGAAAGGACACCGTGTGAAAAACAGAATAGGTACCCACCCTCTGTGGCTCCACATGGTACGTTGGACAGGTTTCTTTGCCTCTTTCTCTGCGCCGTTTCGCAGGGACGTAATTAATTGCTTGTTCCTGCATTTCGCCCCATGTCCTTCCGGTGAAGAACATATTCGCTTGGTAATGACCACGCAAACAAACAAACAAAAGAAAGAAGCAACTGAAAACAGAAAGCAAGGATGGGAGAACGTTACCTTTCCCTTGTGCGGGTCTTCTGGGCCGTTCAGCTGTTACTTCAAGGTTCGGGTTTTTCCTTCTTTTCTGAATTCCACCGGGGTGCTTGTTGGTTTCTTTCTTCGTCTTATTAAACCGGCCGTTGACGAAAACAGTATTGGTCGTGTTGGTGGCTGGCTTCTCCGATACGTTGGTGGTGCCAGATGCTCTGCTTGACGCTCAAAGTCCTGGGGGCAAGTGCGTGAGTATAGCGGAACTGGGTCCCGAGGAAATGCTGCCAGCTTGTAAAGAGTATCTCACCTATGACCGCATATATTACGACATACTGCACCCATTCCGTCACGTACTCGCCAAGTACTTTCTTCACTTTTTGTCTGCTTATGTTTCTTCCATCTTTCGTTTGCTTTATATTCTTTCGTTCAACGTTCTTCATCTCAATTTCTGCTACTTGCTTAACAGTGCATTGACTTCAACAGTCGTTATAGCAGACACCAGCTGCGTATTTAGTTCGTACCGGTTCAACTGTCCTCTTTGGTATCGGTATGCTCACCTCACTCTCCCTCTCTATCTTCCTCCTTCTCTCTCTCTCTCTCTCTCTCTCTCTCTCTCATGCTTCTCTCTGTTCTCTTGAAAAAAAAAACAAAAACAAAACAAAAGACCATGCTACGACGTGGAGGTACCTCAAGACTTGCGCGACAGCAATCCCCGCTTTCCGGAAACTCTTCCTGTTGCTGGCTTCATCTGCGAGGAACTCTGCGAAAGTCATCTTTCAAACTGCGGCAGACTGGTGGAAGTAGTAGAAGGTCTTACGGATGAGTCTTTTAGCTGCAATGAACCTTGGGACGTTCTATTTGGAGAGCCACAAGACTTTATCTATCCTCCTAGAAATTATACCATCGAAGTAAGTCCTGATGGTGGTAGAAACAGCTTCACTGTGGAACTTCCTTGTTATAGCGCCAACCAAGAGTTAGAAGGTATCTTTTGCATTTTATATTGTTTTGTTTTAAAAAACCAGCTGACCAAGTTTTTTCATGTAATAGTCTTTCCTCCCTTGAACTGTCCTGAAGGGTTGCATAAGGCCGAGGCTTTTTGCAGTTTCAACTGTCCCGAGCCTTTGATTGAGGCCGACGAGTATGACGACATCACATTAATGTTGAGTATCGTCTCCTGGTTTTCGTTTGTACTGTCAGCAGTAATGGTCTGTTCCTACTCTTTGAACAAGTCTCGTTTGCAGTTTCCTGGAAACCTGCCCTTCTGCTTCATTCTTTGCGTCATGTGCTCTTCCTTTGCTTTCTGTCTTGGCAGTATGATTGGACACGAGAACATTTGGTGCGAGGATGAAGAGACCACCAATTACTTTGGAGATCCGGCTTGCACTATTCAAGGTAATGCATCTCTTCTTTTCCTGATCTTCTCTGTGAACGATAAGCCACTTGAGAGAGAGGAAGAGAGGGAGGGAGGGAGGGAGGAGAGAGAGAGAGAGAGAGAGAGAGAGAGAGGGAAGGAGACAGAGTGATAGAGAGGAAGGGAGGGAGAGAGACGAAGGAAAAAGCGAGAGAGAAAGGGAGGAGGGCGGAGAGGGAGTAGAACAGTTGCATACAAGAATGAGCAAAGTACTAATCCGGCGACTCCTTAAACAGGAATAATATTCGTTTTCTTTACGATTGCAGGAGTGTTGTGGTGGTTGGGCACAGCTATCAACCTTTTCATGATGGTGGTGCTCAATGCTCAACTCAAAAGCTCTTTCGTGGTGGCAGGCTTTCATATCTGCTGTTGGGGCATTCCTTTGATCGTTCTAATCATTTCTTTGAGCGCTGAAAAGCTTGGTTTTAGCGGTTCTGATCTTTGGTATGTTTGTCCCTTGTGTTTATGATAGTTAGTCCGTTCGTTCTAGCTTACCACCAGTTCGTTGCTTTTACGCTTCAAGGTGTACTGTGCACTCAGATTCGAGCGTTACATTCTTGCCAAGTTTCGAGGGTGTAACTCATACTGGCGGTGACCCGAACTTTTGGAACCTGTTTCTTATCACAACGCCCATTCTGTTGTGTGTGCTTGTTGGTGTTATTCTTCTCATCCTCGTTTTCATCATCGGTTACACGGTAAACTTTCTTCTCTGTTTTGAAAAGAATGTTGTTGCTCACAAACGTTTATTTGTTTTCAGAGATCCAACGAAGGATGGAAGTATTTAAAGAATCAATGGCGCGTTTTGGCCTTTCTTCTTCTCAACGTATGGATCTACGCCTTTGTATTCAGCTTTCAGATACACTTTGAAGTGCAAAGGTTCTCTCTCTCCTCTCACTTTTAGAACTGTTACTAATCTCCTCTTTACAGATCTTCGCAATACGACTCGTATGACAGTTACATCAACTGCCTCTTCAACAACATCGCCAGGCAAGCTCTCTCCGGTCTCGGTACAGTGGACCAAACCGCCTGCGAGCTGGAGCGCGAGGTGGTCTACCCCCTCTGGTTCATCGCAGCCTTTAACATTGGAGCGCAGGGCTTCTTCGTCTTCGTAATCTTTGGCACTACCCCCGACATCTACTCTGGTTGGGTGCGTCTTGTCAAAGGACAGAATCCATGGACAGCCACTGGAACCGGCAGCAGCAGCAACAAGAGCACTGGTTTGTTGTCGGAGGGAGTGGTTGTGATGAGCAAGAAGATGAGCGACAAGCTGGGATCAACAACTACGGACACGATGACGAATAACAATGGAGGAGGAGGAGGAGATAGTGTGGAAGATGGGGTGGGAATGGTAGTAATGGCGAAAGGAAACCCTAAGGCAGGTGGTGCCGCAGACGAAGAGTTCTCCTCGGGCTTTTCGTCCGGTTCTGAGGAGGATACTTCGGACTACTGATTAGGTTGCTCCCTCGTATCCCTCTCTTTCGCTGCTGGGAGATCCGCAACGATGTAAATTCTATAGTATGAAGCGAAACAGAAGAAAAATATTCATGCCCACTCGCTACGCGCACCACCCAAAGAACGTTCGGTGAGGTCTTGGCAGCTCTCTCTGTGTACGCAGCAGCGCACATGCGCTGAGAGGAGGAATTTAAACGAGGATTACCGGTCGACAAAAATAACGATTGGTCGAAATTCCCGCATTGAGATAAGATCATCGATCTATCTGGCGTGCTGATTTTAGGATAGGATGACATCAGCAGGTTGAATTTGTTCTCAAAGAAAGGAAAAGGTGTTCGTTCGTGCAGGAACATGGGTGGGCGCAGGGAAGCATCCCCGTCTGTTTTTTTCGTCTCCTGTCCTCGGCCTTCCTTTCCTCTCCTTTCTCTATTTTTTTTTTGAATTCTAGGGAGTTGCAGCAAGCAGGGCCTAACTAAAGCAGACAAAAGTAGGAACAAACAGTACAAAAGAGAGGGAAGGAAAAGAACCGTGTGAAGGCGTTGTTGGGGTTTTTTGTTTTATTTTTATTTTGTTTTGCTTTTTGCTCGTCTCCCTTTTCTTCTCCCTCCTTTTGTTGTTGTCCTTCAGGCAACTGTTTCTCTGCTGGGTCAAGACATTCGATCTTTTTCTTTTTGGCTCTTCGTTAACTACAGCAACTCTGAGAATGGCAAGCTGTGAAGGAGGAGCCATCAACACTGGAGATACCTCCCTGATGATGATGGCCACCACGTTCGTGATGTTGCAGACGCCTGCAATGGGTATCGCTCAGGCTGGCCTCATTCGGAGGAAGAACAGCTTGTCCATGCTGATGCAGACACTGACAGGTCTCTGCATTGGCTCTGTCATTTGGTTCATTTTCGGCTTTGCGCTCACTTTTGGAGAGTCAAAAGGAGGAGTTATAGGTTTGTACACATACGGCTCTACTGTTGTTGGTGGTTTACTTTCTGTTGTCTTGGGTTTTTATTCCGTCTCACCATCACCACCAGGAAACCTGAAGTATGCATTCTTTGTGGAGGTGCCATGGGATGACTGTATGCCTTCTCTGGCGGCCACAATTCCTGGAGTACTGTTTGCGGCCTTTCAGATGATGTTTGCTCTGATGGTGCCAGTCATCGTAACCGGTTCCTGGGCTGAGAAGATGAACTTTAAGGCTTTTCTTGTGTTCGTCATCTTCTGGCCCATCCTCGTTTATTATCCTTTGGCTCATTGGGTGTGGAATCCTGAAGGATGGCTGCGTGAGATGGTTTCTCTCTCTCTCTCTCTCTCTCTCTCTCTCTCATGGGCCCTCGCCACTTGCATTCTTTTTGCTTACAGTCATTATTGCAGGGAGTGCTGGACTTTGCAGGAGGCATCACTATCCATACGGCTGCTGGCACGGCTGGGTTCGTGGTTGCTCTTATTCTTCAGAGGCGTGGAGGCTTCCACCTTCGCGGCAAGCGGCGCAAGAAGTTTGGCAATTTCGAGCTGAAAGGCCCGATGGTTGCTTTGGGTTACATTTTCAGACATGATCCTGATGGCAACCGCTTGGGCCATCACAATATCCCACTTGCCGTGATTGGAGGCGTCCTCATTTGGGGTGGCTGGTGAACCTTATTCCTTCATTCTTCGTTTTTTTATCTTGTTTCTCATTCCGCGTTTCGCGCAAAATAACTTAGGTACTCCTTCAACGGAGGCTCAGACTTCAGAGCTAGCGGCAACGCCTCCAAAGCCCTGTTGAATACGCATATCGCAGCCTGCGTGTCCGGTGCAACCTGGGTGCTGCTCACCGTAATGCAAGATAGAAAGTGGCACTTGACAGAACTGTTGGGAGGAGCCTTTGCGGGTTTGGCCTGTGTCACTCCTGGCTCCGGCTTCATTGAACCCTACGCAGGCTTTGTGGTTGGCGTCTTCGCAGGTCTTACCTCCTACATCTCCGCTCGTCTCATGAAGCGCGTCTTTGATGTGGACGACGTGTTAGATGTGGCCGCCCTTCAGGGTGCCCCTGGCATCGTAGGAAGCATTCTCGTGGGTTTCCTCACCAACTGTGACTTTTGCAAGTACGAAGGCATCCTCTATAGCGGAGATGGAAAGCTGCTGGGCGTGCAGGTGCTGGCCCTGCTAGTGTCCGTCAGCTGGACGGCCTTCTGGACGGCCATCATCATGTTCGGCATGGCCATGATCCCTGGCATCGGCATCAACATAACACCCCACCAGGAGATCGAAGGCTTGGACTTGACCCAGATCGGAGAGCAGGCCTATGATGACAGACTGGCCATCAAGGAGGACCTCGGGGAGGACGTGCTTGTCACGCGCCTCAACGAAGCGGCTGCCATGGGAGACATCAAGGAGTTCAGGGAGCTTGTCGAGGCCGGAGCCGATCCCGAGCGTGGAGACTACGACGGCCGAACGGCGGCCCATCTTGCCGCCTCGGAAGGTCGTCTGGCCTTGCTGGAGTTCATGGCCCGCCGCTACAACGTCCACCTGAACGTCAAGGACAACTTCGGCAACACCCCGCTGGACGATGCCGTCAACAATAACTTCAAGAACGTGGCCAGGTGGCTGAAAGAAAAGGGCGTGGAGTGCAACCAAAAGGTCTTGGGCACTCGGCTGCTCTACGCTGCCGCCCAGGGCAACCTCTCGGAGATCCACCTGCTGCACTCTGCCGGTGTGGACGTGGACGCCACCGACTACGATGGTCGTTCCGCCCTGATGTTGGCCTCAGCGGAGGGTCATCTCCCGGTGGTCAAGTACCTGGTGGCCAAGTGTAAGGCCGACTTCACGATGGTGGATCGCTGGCGTAACAACGCCTTCCAGGCGGCAGTAAACGGCGGCCACGCCACGGTGGCTCAGTATCTCAGCCAGGAGACGCACGCCGCCCTCTCCGCTCGTGCCAACGAGGAGGGTACAGATGCCACTGATCTCTTTGTGGTGCCGGACGCCAAGCTCAACGTCGAGACCCATCAGCTCTGCGCTGCCGCTGCCATTGGAGACCTGGCCGAGCTCAAGCGTTTGTGCAAGAAGCACGCCAATCCTTCCCTGGGAGACTACGATGGACGCACGCCGTTGCACGTGGCCGCTGCTGGAGGGCACATCGCCGTCGTGAAGTACCTCGTCGAGGCGGCCAAGGTCAACATCAACGCCCTGGATCGTTGGCACCAGACCGGCCTGACGGAGGCCGTCAACCATCAACACAAGGAGATCGCAGAATACCTGCGCGCTCGCGGTGCCGTGGCCATCAACGGCCAGGTAGGAGCTGACCTCTGCGCAGCTGCCGCCAAGGGATCCCTCGAAGAGCTCGAAGTTATCGCCAAGCACCACACCAACATCAACGTCGGCGACTATGACTCCCGAACGGCACTACACCTGGCCACTTGCAACGGGCACACCAAGATCGTCAAGTGGTTGTTGAGGAAGGGCTGCAACCCCTTCGCCAAGGATAGGTTCGGCCACACCCCCAGGGACGATGCCGTGCTCTACAAACACACGGACATTGCGGAGATCTTGAGGCAGGCCGAGGCCAGCCTCATGGAGGGAGGACCCTCCTTCCTCGAAGTGAGCAGCGGCGAGAGCGATGGTGGAGGAAGCAGCAGTGACGACGAGGAGGGAGGCCAAAAGATGAGGGAGAAGAAAACGGAGAAACAGAAGGAAAGGGATGCGGGGTCTTCAAGCGGCAGCAGTAGTGATAGCCATGCTTCCTCTGACTGACCAAAATAAAACTAAACCAGAAAAAAAAAACGTGTTTCTGACCTTCTCTTCTTCTCTTCTTCTTCTTCTGTTCAACTCTCCAAAGCTATATGGAACCAAATATTGAAATATTTGACAAAAAGAAAGAAGAAAGCAAAGAGGAAAGATGGAGGAGGAAGAGGCGGAGAAGACCGGAGAAGCCAGCCCCGTGGGAGGAAGTGCTGCTTTGAATGGCGGCGAGAAGAGCAGAAAGCCCATCAAAAAGAAGCCCTCTGCTTCCACAAAGACGAAAGCGAAGAAGAAGAAGAAGAAGAGTGAATCGGCAGCCTCAGCTTCGGCTCCAACGAGGCAACAGAAAAAGAAAAGGTCTTCGACGATGGAGCGAAACGCCAAGCTTTGTAGTAATCAAAAGAAAGAGAAGGAAAAAGTGAGGGAAGAGGAAGAAGAAGAAGAAGAGGTGCCGGAGGAGGAGGAAGAACGAAACTTGGAGACTCTTCCTTTGGAAGTGCAGCTGCGGGTGCTGTACTTCTTGAAGGTGTACGACGCGCACGCCCTCGCTAGGACCAGTACCTACTGGAGGCACCTGGTTCTCTCCGAGATAAAGTTTTGGAATGCCCGTTGGCAACGGTAACTCTTTCGCCCTTTTCTCAACAGCTCTCTCTCTCTCTCTTCTATCTCTTCTTCTTCTTCTTGTTCTTCTTGTCCTTCTGCTTCTTCTCGTTCTTCTTCTTTTTCTTCTTCTTCTTCTTCTTCTTCTTCTTCTTCTTGTTCTTGTTCTTCTTCTTCTTGTTCTTGTTCTTCTTCTTGTTCTTCTTCTTCTTCTTCTTCTTCTTCTTCTTCTTCTTCTTCTTCTTCTTGTTCTTCTGCTTCTTCTGCTTCTTGTTCTTCTTCTTGTTCTTGTTCTTGTTCTTCTTCTTCTTCTTCTTCTTCTTCTTGTTCTTCTTCTTCTTCTTCTTCTTCTTCTTCTTCTTCTTCTTCTTCTTCTTGTTCTTCTTCTTGTTCTTCTTCTTCTTCTTCTCTTCTTACGGATGTGTGGCATTCGAAATAGAGAAGAGCCACAAGAACAGTCCAGACAACTGCTGTTCCGGTTGTGGAGAGATGATGAGCTGCTGTGGAAAGGGAGAGCGGAGGATCACATCTTGCACGTCTTCAACACGTTCTATCAGGAACGAGTGGCCTTTTTGCACGTTCACTTTGCCTTCATCTGCGAGCAGCTCATCAAAGAAGTCACTCTCAAGCTAGCTCTTCATTTGAAAGAAGCAAAGCGAGACCGGAAAACGGAGAAGAAGAAGAAGGAGACGAAGAGGATTGCAGAGAAGAGGAAGAAGAACGAGGAAGAGGAAGAAGAAGAGGAAGAAACAAAGCGCAAGACGACAAACAAAAGAATCGATGCACAACCAGATGAAGCAACAGAAAAAAGTATAAAGCATAAGAAAGACCAGGCGGAAACAAAGCGAGAGAAAAAGAGAAAGACGAAGAAGGATAAAGTAAAGAAGAAGAGACAAACAGGAGAGGAAGCAGCAAAGACTAGCGAAACGGAGAATAACATAGCGACTAGTAATACATCAAAAACACAACAAAACCAAACCGAGAAAAAGGAGAAGCAGAAGAAGACAACGGTAAAAGCAATGGAGAAAGAGAAAGAGCAACAACACAAGAAGAAAGAAAAGAAGCAGCCGAAGCAGCGGAAGGGAACTTTGCCCAACCGCGCGCAAGATGATAACGATGGCGAATGTTCCGCTCTGAGTTCAGCTCGCGCCACTGTTCTTCCTCAAATCATCGCCATGCTGCTTCGAACCATATTCATTTTAGAGCGTCCAGGTTTTTACTCCTTTCATTCCTTGCCTGTCTCTTGTATCTTGTGTTCGTCAACTTGCGTTCTCTCTTTTTCTCTTCTGGTTCTCTCTCTGCCCAACGTTTCATTTTCTCAGCTGTGCTCCTTCATTCGCGTCTTTTAACAATAACAAGATGAGGGTGTGGCATTGTTGATAAAACGACGTTGTGTAAAGCTTGTGTTAAATGCAATGGAATGCTTCCCACAACATAATCGCGTGCAGCAATGGGGCTGTGCTGCTTTACACAACCTTTGCGTCATTGGTACAGTTTTTACTTTCATCTTTTACTTCTTGTTCTTCTTCTCTTCCTCTTCTTCATGTATATATTCTAACCGTATTGCCTGTTGTGTTGTTTTCTTCTTCTTTATTAATATAGACTCTGCGGAGAAGAAAGTAATGAAGAAGAAGGGACTGGACTTGGTGTTGACCGCCTTAGACAGATTCCCAGATGATGTTGATGTTCAGGATTGGGGATGCGGCCTTGTTTCCGTGATAGCCTACAACCGTGCGTTGATCTCTTCCCTGTTCTCCTCCCTGTGACTTGATTTTTCCCCGCTTAAGCCTTTCTTCTTTGCAAACAGATACGAAACAAGTCTTGAAGAAAGGAGCATTGACCCGCATAGTGTCGGCAATGCACAACTTTCCAGATCAGAGCGCCATCCAATTCTTTGCCTGTGTTGCCCTCACCAACTTTACAATGACGGAGGAACGCAAACAAAAAATCCAAAAGGAGCTGGATGACGTTCTTCCACTCTTGTTCTCTGCTCTGTTTCGGTTTTGTGCTGATGATGAGTTCTGGGAGCAAGCTAACATCGTGCTTAATAACCTCTGTGTTTCAGGTACTTTATTCCTTCTCAACTTGTTTCTTTCTTTCTTTCCTTCTTTTCTTTTATTCAACGATACTCTCGTGGTTCTTTTTCCCTATGAATGCTGAGAGTATGGTTTGACATTCAATGCGATTCACAGGGTCACAATGGCGGTCCACAATAGTAAACTGGAGAGTG
The DNA here is from genome assembly GCA_031835245.1 of Balamuthia mandrillaris. NCBI lineage: Eukaryota > Discosea > Longamoebia > Balamuthiidae > Balamuthia > Balamuthia mandrillaris. Next base: position 129,388 of record JAVKOQ010000142.1, on the reverse strand, counting down.
AAACACTTTCCAGAGCTTCGCAAAGAGCGTAAACGACAGCGTGCCCTGAAGCGCCGCCAGAAGGCAGATGCAGCCGCTAAGTCTGGCTATACATCTGTTTCTATCTTGGGGATCGGTTCGGGGAGCTCCGATTCTTCTGCCTCTTCCTCCCACATTGATGATGGCGAGTCATCCAGCAGTGAAGCCAGCAACAGTGATGGTAGTCTCTATCCATAATATAAAATGCTGTTATAACTTGCTCTTAAACCAGTCCTCAAACCAGTCCTCGAGAGAGAAAGAGAGAGAAGCCAGAGAGAGAGAGAGAGAGAGAGAGAGAGAGAGAGAGAGAGAGAGAGAGAGAGAGAGAGAGAGAGAGAGAGAGAGAGAGAGAGAGAGAGAGAGAGAGAGAGAGAGAGAGAGAGGGAGAGCATGGTGAGAAAGGTCTTAAATTAATTGAAAGAAAGGAGGAGAGCGTAGCGTCAGCGAAGATGGTTCCTATTGTATGTTCCGAACAGCAAGGAACAGTGCAGGTATACTCTGGTTTATTGCGGCGGTGCGCCTACTTTCGCTGACAAGGGAAAGAAAGAAGAAGCCAAAGAAGAAGCGGAAGAAGAACCTCCAGAAGAGTTCTCCTCATTTCTGGTCAGGGGGGATACCCTCCTTGTCCTGGATCTTTTGCTTCACGTTCTCGATGGTGTCCGAGGACTCCACCTCCAAGGTAATAGTCTTGCCAGTCAAGGTCTTAACGAAGATATGCATGCCACCGCGGAGACGAAGGACCAAGTGAAGGGTGGACTCCTTCTGAATATTGTAATCAGCGAGAGTGCGACCGTCCTCCAGCTGCTTGCCCGCGAAGATGAGGCGTTGCTGGTCGGGGGGAATGCCTTCCTTGTCCTGGATCTTTTGCTTCACGTTCTCAATGGTGTCAGAAGACTCGACTTCCAGAGTGATGGTCTTGCCAGTCAAGGTCTTAACGAAGATTTGCATGCCTCCCCTAAGGCGAAGGACCAAGTGGAGGGTGGACTCCTTCTGGATGTTGTAGTCGGCCAGGGTACGGCCGTCCTCCAGCTGCTTACCAGCGAAGATCAAGCGCTGCTGATCGGGAGGGATGCCTTCCTTGTCCTGGATCTTCTGCTTCACGTTCTCGATGGTGTCGGAGCTCTCCACCTCCAAAGTGATTGTCTTACCGGTGAGGGTCTTGACGAAGATTTGCATTGTGTAGGTAGTAGTAGAGTGTTTTGTTTGTTGTGTTGTGTAGAGAAAATGTGGGAGAGACAAACTAAAGACCCTTTTAAACCAGAGTAGAGCAGAGGAAAAGAAGAAGAACTTTACGTGAACCTTTCCCGTCAAACTTTTCTTCCAATTCTCCACACCGCAAACGAAACTTTTGTTTTGTTTTCAGTGAACCCTTTATTATCACGTCGACACGGAGCTTTAATCCTGTGTCATGTCGACGTGGAAATGACAATCCGTCACTGCAGCTGCCAGGCGAATGAGAGCCCCACTGACGGGCCTCTTTGCCATCCTTGCTCTGGCTTGTGCCGCCGCCCTCCTGTTGGTGCTGTCCAAGGAAGGGGGAAGCTACGCCGCCACCCCAGGCTCAGCTGAAGGCTCCCTCTTTGTCTTCTTCTTTCTGCGGTCCTCCTACCTCACGCAGGCCGCCGCGCTCAGCGCCCTGACGGCCGCCTTGGTTTTCCTCCTCCTCGAACGGCATCACGGCTCGTCTTCTCTCTTCACAAGGATGCAAAGCAGTGAAACTTGTAACGTGCTGCTTACTGCTCGTTCTTTCTTTGTTGTTTTCATGGTTGTGTTGCTCACCTGCTTTTCTATTTATTTTTTTTGTTACCCTCTCTCTACGATTGATGGTCATTCATCAAAGCTGCCCTCAACAAGGACGTAAAGCTGCTCACCTATAACTTCTTCCTGCGCCCCCTGGTGAAGAACAAGGTCAGCGACTACAAGGAGCTCCGTCTGGCCTACTTCATGCAGCACGAGCTCCCCAAGTTTGACATAATCACCTTTCAGGAGGTCTTCTCCACTCTCAACACCCGCCAGCGTCGCCTCATCCATCACGCCAAGACTTTGGGCTTCCACTGGTTGGTTTTCACTGCTCCCCCATTTTTGTTGGTTGTGAGTGTTTATAGCTAACTGGCACGGCCTTGCTTTTGTGCATGTTTGCAGGCATTGTGCTGCCAAACCTGCTCCTTGGCTCTCTAGGTAATTCTCTTTCTCTCTCTCTCTCTCTCTCTCTCTCTTTCTCTCTTTCTCTCTCTCTCTCTCTCTCTCTCTCTTTCTCTCCCTCCCTCCATGTTTCTCTGTTCTAAAACCACACCACTATATTCTCTCATTCTTTCATTCCTCTTCTCTCTTTAAAAAACAAATAGGAAAGTTATTGATGGAGGATTGTTGGTGTTGAGCAAGTATCCAATCGTAGAAACGGACCACCATCTCTTTAGGAGAGGCACACAAATTGACGGTTGGGCCGCCAAACAAGTGCTTTACACCAAGATCCTTCTCACGGACCGCACCTTCCTCCATCTCTTCACTACTCACGCACAGGTACTTTCCCCAAAGCCTTTAGATCTTATTGTAAAGAATGAGGGAGTGGGAGAGAGAACTGAAAGCATATTGTTAACAACATTCTGCGTTCTTGAAGTCATCCTACTTTGAGAATGCGGATAACGCTCTCAACGATAGCATTCGTTTGGAGCAAATGAGAGAAATAGGTGAGTTTATGGCAAAGAAGATATACGGAACAGGTCGCGAGGAAGACCGAAAAGCAGCCGTTGTTCTAACTGGGGACTTGAACGTGGATGCTCGTTCTCATCGCAAAGAAGGAGAAGAACAAGAAACAGAACAAGTAATAATCGGGCGATGGGGAGAAGTCGATGGCGAAAGCCAAGAGTACAAAGAAATGGTGCAATGCTTTGAAGAACCACTTTTAGCTATGGAAGAAAGAGTGGAAGCAGACAAAGAAGGAGAAGATGGAGATAGTTACGGAGAAAGAGTATCGTTGCGGAGGACACAATTGCGAGACTTGCTGAAGGAAAGCTATGGCGGCATTCATCCTGTCACCATCAACGATGTTATCATGCCGGAAGGGGATGATGACGAGCAACAAGAAGGAGAAGGAGAAGAAGAAGAAGAGAAAACTGCAGTGAGAGATAGAGTTCGCGGAATGATGATGCCACGTGAAACCGTCTTCACGAACGAGTGCGACTATTTGGCAAGGGAGAGCAAGGATTACATCTTCTTCTTCGACGAGCGTCAGGACTACAGCCAGGAGAAAGGAGAAAAGCTGGTCGTGGACGTGAAGACCACCCAAGTGGAACCCTTCTACGTGGACCGCAGCCTGGTGCCTTCCTCCTCCCCTCCTTTTCCCTGCACCCAACTCTCGGATCACTACGGCGCTTCCGCTGTGCTCCGTGTGGAGCCCTTTTCCTCGTGACGACTCGAGGTTGTTAACATAATGTCGTCCCGAAATGATATTTTAATGCCGACAAAGATAAACCAATCTCTTGTCCCTATCTCCTCTCTTATCTCATGTCTATGATGAGGAAGCAAACGAACAACAGAACGAAGATGGTCGTGGAGAGGAAGCATTGGGTGGCTCTGTTGTTCGGAGCATTGGTGGTCGGCGTTGCGGCGTTTTTGAGCACCAGAAAAGCGGACACGACCCCGCAGGATTGCTTCTCTTTGATAAAGGATGAGAGGGAGTTCATTGCACGGTTTGAGGATACTTCTCTCCCGTGGAAGGAGTGTTGGACGCACACAGGTCACCTACGAGTGGCCTATCACTACATCACCGCGTTGAAAGACCCTTTGCTTGCTCTTCAAAAAATTAGGTCCTTTTCTATATTGCGTGTTTGTGCGAGGTAATGCACTTGCCGATAGCTGAGACCACCTTTCTGAAACAACACAACAGAGAAGGAATCCAACGGTTCAACCTTGCACATGACAAACCGAACGCTTATCACGAAACTCTAACCCGCTTCATGACAGCAGCTGTTATGGTCGCCTTGACAGAGTCAGACCCGAATGCCGCATCTTCCTTTGACTCATTTAACACAGCGAACAGTCACCTTTCCGACAAAAACTTTATGCTCTCCCACTACTCGCACGACCTCTTGTTCTCTCCACTCGCCAGAAAAGAGTTCTCTCTCTCTCTCTCTCTCTCTCTCACACACAAATGTCTCTTACTATGTTTCTAACCTTTTCTGACTTCATATCAACAGATGGGTGGAACCTGACTTGAAAGCCTATCCAGCTGCCTCTGCTCTTGGCTTGCAACCATAACTTGATGATAGTAAAAGAACCAGCCGTTACAATATGAACTTTTTGGTAGGTCAGGTGGCATCATTGTCTCTCGTCAGCCAACAGATATCCGGTTGCTCAAAGAAAAGGCCCACTGCTTTTGTGTTACAACACGACATCTGTTCTTCATCTCCCTTGTCTTCATCTTTATGCCGTCGGGTACAGCCAATGTAGCTTTGCGTGGCTTGATCCAACGGTCCGAAAGCCACCGCTACCACATGGTCTTCCACCACGATGAAAGAAGAACGTTGTGTTTGTCCTTTTTGCTTATCAATTGCTTCACTCTCCTCTTGTTGCTTGGTGCGAGGCACCAACAACCGTCTCACTTTAAAGCTCCACTCTCTCCATTCTTGCCCATCGATAAATAGAGTCGCTCGTTCCTGTTCTTCCTCATCATCCTGTTCTGTCCGTTCATGTGCGTGTCGAAGCAAATGAAACTCTGCCCGGCGCAGAGAAAAGCCAAGCCCAATGCCAACCGCCTTGATGTAAGACTCCTTTAGCACCCAATGCTTGTAAAACTCCACCAACTGTGCTCTTCTCAGCTCTTCTGTCTGTCCTTCCTCATCCGTTTGACAATGAAGAAGATTAGGACGCCTACGACGAGAACGAAGCAGCTCAGTTCCTCCACTCTTGATGACGCTCCACTCAAAGTCAGTGAAGCAGTTCCTAAGGTCATGAAAGAAACTGTCTTGGTCCTGTCGTGGCCCTCCTCTAACTTCCACCTTCATCACATCTATCCCCACTGCAACGTTTCTCTGAGAAGTGCCAACGAAGACCACCCACTCGCCTCCATGAGATAGGTTGAAGTGGCACCTGCAATAGGGTTCCTCTGCTGCGTGGTTTTGGAAGAGGCAGTAGGGCTTGTTTTCTTGAGTCCTGCCAAAGCAAAGGGATGTTGCGGTGTCGCGCGGGAGGTCGTGGCAATAGCGTCTCATCATAAGACGACCCAGGAGGGAGGCTTTGGCATCAGGGTTCATCCTTCCGACCAAAGGACCTCCCAGCGAGGCAGGACGTGGCCGGATGAACCTGCCGATACGTTGTTGCTCTCCCTCGGGGACCAGAGCCAAGGCGTCCTCCCACTCCTTCGCCTCCGGCTGCCATTCAGCACTGCACACGGCCCAGAGCACACCCGCAGCTGCTGCCTCCCTCTCTTTTTTCTTGTGCATATATTTGTTACTTGTATTATTTGTCGACGAAATTGAGAATCAAAGGCAACCCCCATTGTCCGCCTGTTATACTGCGTATTAGGACATGATTTGCTTTGCTTCAATTCTTCAGAGCCACCGAACTGCTGAATTATCGCCGATACAATGTGAAAAAGTTGGATAAAATAAAGCATAAAGAAAAAAAGAAGAAAGCAAGCATGGAGCTGATAGAAGCGGCCAGGTATGGCGAGTTGGACGAGGTGAAGGGCCTGCTCAACAGCCCCACGCCCCCGCAGGTCAACTTTCAGGACGAACGGGGCAACACCGCGCTGATGATGGCCAGCGCCAACGGGCATCACGAGATTGTGCGCACTCTGCTCTCCGCCAAGGCCGACCCCAACCTCTCCAACCGCACAAAGAACACGGCCCTCCACTGGGCCGCCCTGAACGGCCACCTGGAGGTGCTCAGGCTGTTGGTGGAGGAGGGCAACGCCGCACTCAACGTCAAGAACGACCTCCGGCGGACGGCCTTGGATGAGGCGGTGAGAGCGCCCGAGGCGCAGCGGAGCGAGCTCGTGGAGTATCTCACCTCCAAAGGGGCCAAGATGGGTGAAGCCGTGGAAGCCTCTGGCAGTCTTTGGTCATGAAACCATTAAAAAAAAACAAACAACAAAAAAACTTCTTCTTCACGTGGGGCTTTATAGTTTTACAGGCATGCCTGCCATAGCACTGGCCAACTGAAGCGGCTGCAGGATAGCGAGCATTCATTCATTCTTCATTCCTCTCTGCGTTTCTCTTCCGCCGTCACAACCGTTTTCTTCTTCTTTGTCTTTGTAGTCTTCTTCATCTTTTTGTTCACCTTTTCACCGTTCTTTCCCTTTGTCGCCTCTTCCTCCTCCATCCTCATCGTCACCATCACCGTCTTCTTCTTTTTCTTCTTCCTTGTCGTTGCCTTCTTCTTATCGGAAGCGTGGTGATGGTGATAGCCAGCAATAAACGAAGCGGAGGGTCCAATCCTGGAGAACTGCTTCTTCTGTCGGCTGTACTCGTTCAACCTTTCGATGGTCCGCTTCACAAACGTTCCACTCTTTTCACCGCTGCCACCGCCAACCAAGGCAGCATCATAGTCGGCATGGGCAGGGAAGTACGTGCGCAACATCCGGTCGACATCCATGACAATGCGCTTGAAGGAGGGTCTGGCGTGCGGGTCGTCCGACCAACAGGCTGTCAGCAGCTGCACGTACTCGGGCACGGGACAATCGGCAGGCACCTCCTCGCGTTGGCCTGCGGTGACATGTTTCTCGATGCGGTTGAAGAAACGCTCAGAGGCCATGAACTCTTTGCCCGTTAGGAGCTCCCACAACACCACCCCGTATGCTGTTTGTGGTGTTGAGGAGAAAGAAACGAAAATACATATGAGAGGAAAGCGAAATGGATGAAATAGAGGCAAGAGAGAGACATGGAGAGAAGCGAAGAATGGGATGGGGCTGACAAACCATAAACATCAGCTTTGGTGTTATATTCTTCGCCACGCATGATTTCAGGGGCCAACCACACCGGGTTAAAGACTTTTCGGCCGACCAGCTGCCATCCAACGTTGTTGGCCAAGCCAAAGTCGCACACTTTGGCCACCACGCTTGCGTCCTTGGACAGATCCATCAGCTTGAGTTTTTTCGTGTGTTTTGGTAAGTTATCGCTCATGCAATGAGCAAAGAGAGAGAGAGAGAAAGGAGGTTCAAAAGAGAGAAGAAAACACAAACCAAGATATTGGGACTCTTAAAGTCAGAATGGATGGTAGGAGGCGAGGTGCTGTGAAGATAAGCCATACCCTTGGCCATGTCCTTCGCGATCTTGAGGCGCAGCGGCCAGTCCATGGTCTCCAGGAAGTTTATGTTAGAGAGAGCTTCCTTGGCTTTGGTGCTTCTCTCCTCGCTGGTGGAGCCTTCGGAGCCAAGGCTGTAGCAGGAGGGACCTCTTCCGTGGATGTAGTCAAAGAGATTGCCGCCTGGTATGAACTCCGTCACGATGCATAGAGGGTCCATGCAGAATCCCTATATGGTATATCAGTTCGGTCGTTTGTTGAAGAGCAAAGAAGGAATGATGAGAAAGATGATAGCAAGAAGATAGAACCAGTGCAGGATAGAAGGAAGAGAGAAGAAAAATGAAAGGGACAGGAGGTTGAAAACCTTAAAGTTCAGCAAATTTGGATGCGATATTCCACTGTAATAACAAAAAAGTCAACTTAGTTGCCGACGCACACAGAGCGAGAGAGAGAGAGAGAGAGAGAGAGAAATGCGTACTTCATCAACCAAACTTCATGGCGAAAGTTGTCGAAGACTTTTATGATTTCACTCTCAGTGACCTTCTTGGAGGCTTTGAGGTCTTTGAGCTGTTTGATAGCCACCGTCTCGCCGTTATAGATGCCTTTGTAGACGGAAGCAAAGCTGCCCTCTCCGATCTTGCTCTCAAAGTACAAATCCTTGTAGCTGATTCTCTTGCCTTCGATGTTGCTCATGACGACGTCAGGAACGAGTTGGTCCAACCGAATGGGTTTTTCTCCTCTGCAATAAACAAATGCCTCTCCCTTCAATACTGATCATCGTGGGTATTGTCGATATAGCGTTATAACACAGCAAACAAAAAAAGAAAACTAAGAAGACGTACTGCTCATTTGACATTGTGATAATGGAAATGTGAAGACCTCCTCTCCCACATCGGTCGGTGACCGGTTATTGTTGGTCTCCACAGCAGCAACCGAATTACTGTTACTCTTTACATCCACTGGCCCGCGACGAATGCTCTCCAAACTTGTTATCTTTTCCACACAATGGCTGCAAGGCACTTCCACTCGTCCCTCCAACTCGTACCAGTCCTGGATGAGTCCTTCCACCGTACCTATGATCATGTTGTAAAGACTGGACTCCATCATGCTGTTCTCGGAGGAGAGGCGAAGCAGCACCACCAGCTTCTTCTCCTTTTCGATGTGTTCTATAAGGAGGATGTCCGCTGTTTTCTGTTTGTTGCGCCGTATAGTGGCTATAAGCCCGTAGCGCCAATACAATCGAGCTGATAGATTCTCCAAAGAACTGTATAGTTCTGTTTGTTACGCAGAAAGAAAGAACGAAAGAGAAGAAGAAGAAGAAGAAGAAGAAGAAGAAGAACAAGGAAAAGAGAAAGAAAGTAGGAAAGCACCTTTGGAATGATAGCAATCGAACCATGATACGACTGAAAAAGCCACTTGGCACAAACTCAAAGAAATAAAACCTTCCAAAAGTGTGGCTGGGTCCGGGGCTCGCTTTCCTCTGAATGCCTGGCAGCTTATCCGCAAAGAACTGCCTTTCCACCATCTTGTCCGGTCGTTCTTCCGGCAATAACGATGGCACCAAACTTCGTTCCTCCTTGCTCTCTTCTTGTCGTTGTTGCTCTTTTTCATCACCTTCAGTGCCATCATCCTCTGCAACACCTTCCAACTTGAACACGATCTCAAACTTGGTGAGCAAGGATAGCAAGAAAGGATGAACGCTGAGAGGGAAGTCGGGTGCTCGCCACAGCTGTGCCAACACCTTATGCATCAAAACTCCGGTCTTGGCATAGTTATGCTTGGTAGTAATGATGCTGCTCATGACCTTGGTCAACCACTGCGGATCCAAGATGACTAGCTCCCTCAACTTGGCATCCTCAAAGTGAACGATGGATCCCAAGTTGTGCAAGACCTCGGTCGCCGTGAGCAAGTCTCCTTGCTCCTCCTGTATGCCGCATAGCTTGGCCACAGCCACGTAGTCCTGCCATTGAAGGATAGGAGGGTTGAGCTCCTTACGTCTGTCCAACAGCTCCTTCTCCAACTGCAAGTAAGACTTGGGCATCGGCCGACCCATGTGGCGTTGGCCTTCGAGCACGGAGGCAATGTCCTGGAAGAGCCGATCCATGCCCTTGCCCGTGGTGCAGCTCACAAAGTGGACCTGCCGGTTGAGCAGGGAGGCGAAGCGGCGGGAGGAGAGGAACTTGGCGGAGATGGCGGCGCGAGTGGCCTCTAAGTATTCTTCGGTGCATTTGGGGTCGTCCGCGTGCGTGCCAACGATGATGATCGGAGCTTTGCTCCCTGCTCTGGCTTTCACTGAGTGCAGCCTGTTGGAGCAGAAAAGAGAGAGTTACAACAACAACCACAACAAAAGAAGTGTGTAGATAAAAGCAAAGGGAGAGGTACCAATGGTCGAGTCGGCCATTATCAAAGCCGACAACAAGGTTAAACACGAGCACATAAAGAGATCGTTCGGAAAGGAAGAACTGATGCGTCGTGTAATACAATTCTTGACCTTTGAAAGTGTCAGAGCTAAAGAAAGAGAGGAGGAAGGTGAGAGAAACCACAAACCAGCAAAGTCCCAAACGCTCAGCTGCACTTTCTGCTTTTCCTGGTCTTTCGTAATGGGCACAAACAACTCCTCTATGTCAATACCGTCTGTTGATATGTTCATCAAGAAGTCCTGAAGGTCATCGCTGGATACTGCATCTGTTGTTTGGCTCGCCGTTGTCGTCGTTACTCCTTTATCTTTCAACCCTCCGAGCACGGCGTTGAGAGTGGTTCCTTTCCTGAGCGCTCTGATGCTCCTCTTCTTCAAGTGCTTCAACAGGGTGGTTTTTCCTGCATTCTCCTGCCCCACTATCATCAACTTCATGCGGTACAAAGGGACCAAGCCTTGATAGGCATGTCGCAGGAAGCTCAGAATAGGATCGATGCTGCCCTTCTTCAACAGCTCCTTCGGAGGGAAGGTCAACCCTTTTATGCCCGCCAAGTCCAACTCTTCCAGCTTGGCCAGAAAACCAAGCTGCACGGGCAATGCTTTCAGCCCTTTGTTATGAGCCAGGCTGAGCGTCTTCAGCTCCTTGAGATAGCCTAACTCGGGAGGTAAAGTCGAGAGCTCGTTCCAACCCAGGCTTAGTCTTGTCAGCTGCTTCAGCTCAGCTATGTTAGGCGGCAAATTAGCCAGCCCATTGTGGTCCAGGATCAGAGAACTCAAGGCCGTAAGGGCAAAGAGTTCCGCAGGGAGGGCCGTTAGCGTTGCATGGCTGAGATCCAGCTGGGAAAGAGCACGCAGATGGGAGAGGGCTGGCAGGAAAGGGAGAGGGGCTTCGACGTTTTTGGCCTCGTCCGCAGGGCGAAGACGAAGTCCATGAACGTAGAGCTCGCGAAGAGTGGCGTTGCTGGAGCAGAGACTTTCTATCAATGCAACAGAGCGTTGTGCAGGAGTTACTTTGCTGTTGCCAGAATCAGTTCTCTTTCGAGAAAGGTCTTGTGGGGAGGCGATGCTCCTTGATCGTTTGGTTGAGGGGGAAGAGTCTTGCTCGGTGGAAGAAGAAGAGGAAGCAGGCTGTACAAGAGACATGTTCTCCCTGAGATCGAGCACCTCAAGACGAGAGAGGTTAGCGAGCTTGGCAGCTGGGAAGCAGGCCAGCTGATTCGCTTTCAAGTAAAGCTTCTCCAAGTGAACATGATTCTTCAGCAGTACAGCGGGATATTCGTACAGTTTGTTGTGACTCAAGTTCAGCTCTCGCAGTTCAGAGAGAGCAGACACTCCTCCTCGCTTGCGAAGGCGAAGGATGTTGTTGTGAGAGGCGTTCAATCGGGTCAGGCGGGAGAGAGCAGCGATGGTGGATGGAAAGATAGTGAGAGAGTTGTGGCTAAGGTTCAGGTCGGAAAGATTGCAAAGAGAGGAGATGGAAGAAGGTAATGCTCGAAGGTCGTTGGATGCCAAGGAGAGAAAAGTCAAGCCTAATCTTTCTGCTTTCTCGTTCTTGGTAAGAGAAGACGTGGAGACTGAAAGAGATTCAAAGAAGGATTCAGGAATGTTTTCGAGGTTGTTGCGAGAGAGGTCGAGATGAGATAAGTGGCTGAGTTGAGAGAGGGAGAAAGGCAAAGTGTTGATGTTGTTCTCAGCGAGGTCAAGAGAGCGGAGGGTGCTAAAGTTGGGATTGGAGAGAGAAGGAAAGAGACAAAGGAAGTAACGTGAAAGACTCATAGTAGTGACTGTAGACGTTGTGTCGTTGCCACTGTTTATAAGAAAGACAAAAGATGAGAGAGAGGACAGAGGAAAGGAGAGGGAGAGAGAAAGAGAATCTTACATGTTCAATGCATCTTTGCAGTAAGGCCGCAGGAAATATTGGTACCAAAACTTGGAACTGAGGTAGGGAATCAACGTTGTTTTTCTTTCTGCTGCGTCTGCTCCGTTTGAACCAACCGGACTCCGAACGGGGATGTATTCTTTGTTGAGGAATTGGTCCGTATGAGCCATTATATAACTCCACAATGATACCGTCTTCTCACTAACAATAAAGATGGTTGCGTTTTAGTTGACAAGGATGAGGATGAGGAGAACAAGAAGCGAAACAAGACAACGAACCTTATTTTTTCAGTGATGCGTTGTTTCTCGTTATCATACAGAAAGGTGCCAAAGCGAGCATCGAACACAGAATCTCCGACAAAAAGAAGCAGGTCCTCATTGAACTCGAACGCGTTGGGGAACTGCTCCACGATCCTCCAGAGAACATCCAAAAAGGCAATGAAATGAGCACAATGTGATGCTCCGCTGAACTTCTTTGTTTGTCTTTGTCCAAAGTCCGTGCCTTTTTGTGACAACATTATAAGAGAAACGAGAAAAGAAGAAGAAGAAGAAGAAGAAGAAGAAGAAGAACAAGAAGAACAAGAAGAAGAACAAGAAGAAGAAGAAAAAGAAGAAAAAGAACAAGAAGAAGAAGAAGAATAAGAAGAATAAGAACAAGAAGAACAAGAACAAGAAGAAAAAGGAACAAGAAGAGAACGACAAAAAACGCAAAAGTTACCAAACCACATCCATTCCTTCTCTACTAACACAGCAAAGCCTTTGAGGGTGCGGTAATAGGGGTCGAGACAAATCTGAGCCAAAGACACGATCTGAGCGACAGTGTCTCGTCCGTCCGAGCTTTCCAGTACCACCGACTTGCCTTGTTCGATCTCTTGAATGACCGTCAAAGTGTATTTCAACAATAACATTCCGTTTGTTGGCCATTTTGTTTCCTTTGTTTGTTTGTTTGTTGTTGAAAGAGACAGCGTTCATTCACGGACTAGGATAACCAAACCAAGAACATCAAAGAGGGCAACAACGAAGAACAGCTAAATACCTTAAGTTTTTCTTTCCAAGAGGTGGTATTCTGAGTGACGTCAATGGTGGCGATGGCGCCATACTCAGCACAGAGATAACGCAGCTTGGACAAGCTCTCTTTGAAAGTGAGTTCAGGGAAGTCTTTGAAGTGAGCCACCTCTTTGCTCTGATCGTTGGTGGCTCCTATCGCGCGAAGATAGGACGTGTCCACCGTTACGCCGCTCTCCTCTGCCGTAGTCATAAGATCTCCTTTTGTTTTTCTCATCAACTTCTCAGCTCGCCACAATGACACCCTGTTTGTTCGGGTCCGACAGAACATAGGGATAAATAAGAGGAAGGAGAGCGAACAAGAGAACGAGAGAAACAGGGAAAGAGGCGAGAAAAGAAAAGAGGAAGAGGAAGAGAGCATATTGCTGATAATACTTGGTGGTGGGTTGCTTCCAGGAGAGCACAGGAATGCGCCCTTCTTTCCTGCAATCAGCCATGGCTTGCAGTTGCTTCTCTGACATGCCCTTCGGCACCCAAAACATGCTAGGATAGGTCGCGCAAAGCTTGTACTTGGCGTTGACCTTGCAACATTTCCAAAGCTCCTTTGTTGCGCCCTGTCGATCCACGAATTCGGCTCTGGCATCGAACAGGAGCCATCCATCCGGTTGGTGTTGCTGTCTAACGGCGTTTTCTTGGTTGAAGAACGCGAACCTGTCTGTTTGTTTGTTCGAAAGATAGTTTGTTGTGGATAAGGTTTTTCTCGGTTGTTTGTGAAGAGGAGGTTTGTGAAGAGAGAGAGAGAGAGAGAGAGAGAGAGAGAGAGAGAACAAGAAAGAAAGAAACGAGAAGATCGTACTAGTAAGTTTCTTGCAAAACACGTGAGCGCGAAGGAGCTTCACGAGAGAGTTCAAGTCCTCCGAAGTGCTTTCAGACGTCGTTACGGTAGGCGCGATAGCGGCGCGCGGAATGAGACGAACGGTTTGATAGCGGTGATCCTTAAAGTAAAGCTCAACAGCGCCGACGTTGTTGGAGTACTTGCGTTGCTCGATGCTAGCTATGCATGCCAATGGCACTGGTATCACTTGGTATTGTTGCAGGATGCCAATGTTGCTCTGCCGTTGCTCTTCTTTCTTGTCTTTCTTTTTGTTTGCTTGCTATTTTGAAGAACTATGAGAACCCAAGATGCAGAAGATAAAGAACAAGAAGGAAGAGAACTAAGTGAGAGCGTACAGCATCCTTGATGAAGAACAGTCGATAGTTGGTGAGAATGATGGTACCATGGCTGCCCCTAAACTCCTCTATGCTCTTGCTTCCATCCCCGCCGCTGCTTCCCGTTCTGCTTCTTTTACGCCCAGCGCTCGAAAATGCTCGTCTATTCGCTGCTCCCTTTCCCTTTTCCTCAAGGACCTTCGAACCGGAACCGCTCTTGCTTTCTGCATCGTCCTCTCCTTTCTCGTCCTTGTCGTTTTCTCCTTCCGTTTCGTCGCTGTCTAAGCTGGTGGTGGCTCGCCGATTCCTGCGAAGGAGGATTGTGGGTTCGGTGGCTGCCTCTCCTCTTCTCCCACCCCCTCCTCCTCCTCCACCTTTTCGGCCTCTTCCACCGCTGCTGCCTTCGTTGTTGGACGTGGCCACGATCCCGAGTTTGATGTGAGGTATTCTGGCTATCACCTCCTCTCCTGCTATAAGCTGTTGTTGGGTGAGGAAAAGCAGGAGACGTTACGGTACGTGCATAACAAAAGAATAGGGCAGAAGGTCAGGAATACCGATGCCGGCGGCACGGAAGCTTTGTCGCCAAGGTCCCTGGTGGCCGACATTCGCCTTCACGAACAACCAAGCGTGGGGTTAGTTACATGGACGCCAAGGGCCAAAATGAGAGAGAGAGAGAGAGAGAGCCAAGGAGAACGGGCGAAGACAGAAAGGAAGGCAAGAGAACAAAACTGGAGAGAGAGAGAGAGAGAGAGAGAGAGAGAGAGAGAGAGGAGAACGGAACCGAAGAAGTCAAAAAATAAAACGTGCCTAAAACCCTACTTTTCTCTAACAGTCCGATGAAACGGGCAGCTCCGCTCCCCGTTCTTCTATCCACCAGTGCTCTTGGCGTTCAGGCTCTCTAAAATGTGGAGCCAGAGCTTAATGAAGGAACATGTTTCCAACAAACGGCCAAAGAGGAGGCGGCAGAGGTACCGCTTCGAGGAACATTCCCGTTAATTAAAAGCAACCGTTCATTCCCTTGCTCTTCTCGTCCCTGTTCGTCTTCCTGTTCTTCTTCTTCTTCGTCCTCACGCCTGGTTCCTCCTCTTGCCGCCGCCATATGAAGAGGTGAAGAAAGAAAAAGAAGGAGGAAGAGAGAGAGAACGTTTGAACGAGCCATGGGAGGAGTGGTGGGACAACGTTTGCTGGGAGTGATGTTCGGGGTGGTGGCCACTCTCTTGGCCGTCAGCCTGCTGGTGATAAGTCTGGCGTTGGGGCTGGGGCTGGGCATCGGCAAGCAGGGTTGCGACTGCGAGCCCTACCCTTCTCTTGCGGAATGTCCAGAGGTTCCACCTGTTCTTTCTTCTTTTCTCTCTTATTCTCTTTTTGCTTTCTAATCTAATCTTGTTTTTTTTTTGTGTTGTTGTGTGTTTGATGGGAGAGAATAGGAAGATGTGGTGCAGTATGTGAATGTCGGGGTGTTGCACTCGTTGTCCGGAGCGATGGCCAGCAGCGAGAGACCCATCGTGGACGCCACCTTGTTGGCCGTCATGGAGATCAATGCCGCAGGAGGCCTCAACGGCACGCTCTTACGACCTATAATTAGGTTTCTTTCTTCTTGTTCTTGTTCTTCTTGTTCCTTCTTGTTCTTCTTCTTGTTCTTGTTTTTCTACTTCTTCTTCTTCTTCTTGTTCTTCTTCTTGTTCTTCTTCTTCTTCTTCTTCTTCTTCTTCTTCTTCTTCTTCTTCTTCTTCTTCTTCTTCTGCTTCTGAAAACTTTAACAAAAATAAAATAAAATAAAATAAAAAGAGATGGGGGTTCGGAGGAAGAGATTTTTGCAGCGGAGGCAACGGACCTGCTGCAAACGGAAGGTGTGGCGGTGATCTTTGGTTGTTGGAGCAGCCCCAGCAGGAAGGCCGTCTTGCCGGTGTTGGAGGAGTCTGATGGGCTGTTGTTCTATCCGGCTCACTATGAAGGGCTTGAGAGTCATCCCGATGTGGTGTACACAGGTAATTTTTTAACATTCTTCTCTGTTCTTTCTTCTTTGTTCTTTCTTCATTCTCTCTCTCTCTCTCTCTCTCTCTCTCTCCCTCTCTCGTTCTCATTCTCTGCTTCTCTGCTTCTCTCTTCTTACGCTTGATACAAAAGGAGGGATACCAAACCAACAAGTGCTTCCGGCCGTTCGTTGGGCTGTAACCGAGCAAGGATGGCGCAGTTTTGCTCTCGTCGGGGCGGATGGCATTTACTCGAGAGCCGTTCATGCCCTCATCAAGGACGAACTCGCCGCCAACGGCGTCCACCCAACAAACATCACCGAACACTTTCTCTTTGTCTCTGATAACTCCATTGCCGATATCACCACCGTACGTTTGGCCTTTCTTTCTTTCTTTCCTTCCTTCATCTTCTCTCTCTGTCTCCATGCTGTTCGCTGTTCCTGTTGATGATGGTATCTGGTGTCTGCGCCACGGTATAGATGGTGGGAGAGATCGTGAACACGACCCAACCGGACGTCATTCTGCACACCATCACCGGTAAAACCAACGCCAACTTTTTCAGCATACTTCGGGCCGAACAGCCGGAAGGTGACCCCATTCCTGTCGTCTCCTTCTCCACCAGCGAGTCCGACATTCCTATCATCGGCCTCGGCTCCTTTGCTGGCACTTATCTCTCTCGGTAATGGCTTTCTTCTTTCTGCGATGTGCTTCTTGTTCTCCTTCTTCTTGCGTCGTCCTTCTTCCTGTTCTTCCTGTTCTTCTTGTTCTTCTTCTTGTTCTTGTTCTTGTTCTTTTCTTCTTCTTCTTCTTCTTCTTCTTCTTCTTCTTCTTCTTCTTCTTCTTCTTCTATCTTATTTCTCTGTTATGTTGTAAAGAAACTACTTTCAGAGTTTAAACATCAGCGCAAGCAATGCCTTTGTATCGAGCTTCAAGCAACAATACGGCTCCATCTCAATGACGGGCGACCAGCAAGCAGCGGCCTACACCGCCGTCTATCTCTGGAGCGAAGCCGCGCGGGCCGCCGCATCCTCCGCCAAAGCCGACGTTCTCGCCGCCCTCACCTCCCCGTCCTTCTCTCTTCTCTCTCCCAAACAAACGGGGCCGCTTCGGGTGAATGCCGACAATCAGCACGTCTTCAACACTTGGTACGTTGGAGCGGTCCAAGACGGGGAAGAGAATGTGCGGATCGACGAGAGAGGAACGGCGACCATGGACCCCGAACCCTTTCCCAACGGGGTGAAGAGCGTGGAAGAGTGGAAACAGTTCTTGGAGTGCTGGAAAGAAAAGTGGAACGGCAGCTGGCAAAACAGAGACACTTCCAGTGCTCCTCTTCCAGGAGATACTTGCTAAAAGAGAGAAACAAGTTTGTACAAATAATGGTTTCGTTCAAAGATACTGCTGATAGAGTTGAAAAAAGGCTATGTCTTTTTGGTTTTGGTTTTTCTCTTTTCTTTTTCTTGTTCTTTCTTGAGCTTTTTCCCTTCCTTCTTCTTCAGTTTCTTTTCTTCCTTCTTTGTATTCTTCTTGTCTTCTTTTTCCTTTTCTTTTCCTTTCTTCTTGTTGTCCTTCTTGTTGTTTGCTTTCTGCTCGTCCGCCTGCCCCTGTTCTTTTGGTTCTTGCTTCTTCTCTTCTGGAGTTCTCTTTTTCTCTTGTTCTTGCGGAGGATTATCTACTTCTCCTGTCTCCTCTTCCTCCTTCTTCGCTTCGCTCTCCTGTCCTTCTTTATGCTCTGCTTTCGCTTCGCCTTGCCCCTCCTCTGCTTCTTTTATCGGCGCAGCCGCCAACTTTTTCTCCCAAAAGTTAAGCAAAGCTTGCCGAGAGAACTGTCTCTTGTCCACCACTCTTTGCTTGCCCATAAACTGCAGACGTTGCACCGCCTTCCGCTCCAGTTGCTCCTGAAGAATGGCAGCATCGTAGTTGGCGTCCTTAGCACCCAAATACTTGGTCTGCATGGCAGAGAGGCGTTTCGTTATATCCGCAAAGGTTGGTCGTTGAGCGGGATCATCTTGCCAACATTCTTTTAACAATTGTTCGTATTCCGGAATCTTTTGTTGTTTGTTTTGTATTCTTTATCAGTGATGGATGCAAAGAAGAAGAAGAGAGAAGAGAACGAAGAGAGGAGGAGGAGAAGAAGAGAGAAGAGAAAGAAGAGAAAGAAGAGAGAAGAAGAAGAAACCTTGCAGTCAGGAATCTCCTCCCGTTCGCCGGAAAGGATGTAGTCTTCCATTTCGCTGAGGAAACGCAGCTTGTGCAAAAAGTCTTTGCCAGTTAGCATTTCCCATAACACCACCCCAAAACCTTTTAAGTATAAAACCATATATTAGAAAAAAGAAAAAGAGAGAAAAGGCCAGGAGTTGGGTACCATAAACATCTGCTTTGGTGTTATATTCTCCTCCACGTAATATTTCCGGAGCTAGCCATACTGGATTCGCCACCTTTCTGCCCAACAGCTTCCAAGCCGTGTTGTTGGCCAACCCAAAGTCACAAACCTTGGCCACAACTGCTGCATTCTCTTTGTCCGCGCATAACTATAGAAAATGACAAGAAGATAAATAAACGAAACAGGAAAAACCCTAACATAATGCAAAACAGCGACGCACCAGAATGTTGGGGCTCTTCAAGTCGCAATGTATGATCGGAGGCGAGGCGCTATGCAAATGGGCCAGAGCTTTGGCGATATCCTTTGCAATCTTCAAACGCAAAGACCAGTTCATGACCTGAGACGAAGCAGTGCTCGACCCAGAAGACGACGAAGATGAAGAAGTTGACGACTTGTCTTTGTTTGATGTTTGCCCACCTTTGCCTCCTTTATCCTTGGCCTTGGACTTTTCGGAAGAGCCAGACAGGGAAGAAGAGGAATCTGTGGAAGATGTTGAAGGCAATGTGGGGAGAGAATTGTCGAAAACAGTATTTGGGTTGTGCAAAAAGTCAAAGAGGTTGCCTCCTGGAATGAACTCTGTGACAAGACAGAAAGGGTCCATGCAAAAGCCCATGAAACGAACCACGTTGGGATGTTCAATGCCACTAAGGAGAAAGCGAGAATGGAGGGATGTTTAAACTCACATAAAAGCATTAAGACC
The DNA here is from genome assembly GCA_031835245.1 of Balamuthia mandrillaris. Classification (NCBI taxonomy): domain Eukaryota; phylum Discosea; order Longamoebia; family Balamuthiidae; genus Balamuthia; species Balamuthia mandrillaris. Next base: position 110,567 of record JAVKOQ010000142.1, on the reverse strand, counting down.
AAACGTAAAAAAAAAAAGCACCTCATAAGCCAAACTTCGTGTCTGAATGTATCGAATACTTGTAACCTTTCTTCTTCTGGCAAGTCGTCTGCAGAGTCCAGTTGCTTCAGTTGCTTCACTGCCACAACTTGGCCTGTATTTATTTCGCTTGTTAGAAAGAGAGAGGGGAGGGGGAGAGAGAGAGAGAGAGAGAGAGAGAGAGAGAGCTGAAAACCATTCAATAAGCCTTTGAACACGGAGGCATAACCTCCTTCACCGATTTCACTTTCGAGGTAAAGGTCTTGATAGGCCAGCTTCTTTCCACCGAGTGAATTCATCAGCATGTCAGGCACCAACTGATCCAGACAGATGGGCTTCTGCCCTCTGCAATACACAAATGGTTCTCCCTTCAATACTGTTTCAACAGTATAAGTATTTGAGATAACAAGCAGGAGAGAGGGCAAGAGAAGAAAGAACATACTTGCTATCTGGCAAACATTCATCGGAAAAGTGAATATAGATCCCAGTTGGCTGCCATTTTCAATAGCGTTAGCAGCGGCAACAGAAGGCTTTCTGACGCTCACGCTATCATTACTATTATGTGGTTGTTGTCTCTGTTGCGCAGACTGCAATAGCTTGTCCAAAGACGCGATGCCCTCCAAACAATGACAACAAGGAACTTCCACGCTGCCTCTCAACTGGAACCAATCCTGAATGAGACCTTCCACCGCCCCAACCACCAACGAGTAAATGTTGGGCTCAGCCGGTTGCTTATCCGTCACGCGCAGTAAGAGCAACAGCCGCTTTTGGGCTTCCTGAAGCTCGAGGTAGAGAACGTCGCTTTGCGTGGCGGGTTTGCCTTGCCTTCGAATGGTGACCACAATGCCCGTTCTCCAATACAGTTTCGCTGCGAAGTTTGGCATCGTTCTTTTGTTTTAAAATGAAGGAAAGAGGGTTAGGCGGTGGCACAGAAGAACGAGGCATTAAAAAAGAAACCTTTGGAAAGAGAGCAAACGAATGATAATGCGACTGAAGAATCCGCTCGGCACGAACTCGAACACAAAGCAACGTCCAAAGGTGCGGCCTCCAAACAACGAAACATGTCCACCCGCAAAGAACAGGTTGTCCATATCTGCAGTCGGCCTCTTCTCTGGTAACAACGAAGGCACAAGGCTCTGTCCTCTTCCCACGTCTACTTTCTTCTTCTCTTCTTGTGCTTTCGCTTCTTGTTCTTCATCTTCCATGTCGTAAGCAATCTCAAACTTGTTCAACAGAGAGAGAAGGAACGGATGGACTTGGGGAGGGAAGTCGGGAGGTCTCCAAATATGCTGCAACGCGTTGTGCGGGAGTATGCCGCTCTTGGAGGCATAGGTGTGCCTTGTAGTGATTATGCTGCTCATGACTTTGGTCAGCCATTGAGGGTTGAGGATGAGGATGTCCCTCAGTTTGGCGTCCTCGGTGAAGTGCACGATGGAACCCAAGTTGTGGAGCACCTCGGAGGCGGTGAGAAGGTCCTCATTGGCTTCATCTATGCCGCAAAGCTTTGCCATGGAGACATAGTCTTTCCATTCTAACACCGGTGGATTCATCTCTCGTCTTGTTAAAAAGACCGAAGCGGAGTTAATACAGAATGAAACGGAGAGGAAAGAGAAACTATTAAAAAAAAAAGAACAGGTACCGTTTTTCAAAGAGCTCTTTTTCTAACTGTAAATAGGACTTGGGCAAGGGTCTACCCATGCCTTCTTGACGTTCCAGTATTGCAGCCATTCCCTCCATCAATCGAGCCACTCCTATATATGATGATGGAATGTCATGCTATGATATTCTGCAGTCTAAAGAGAAGAGCACAGAAGAGCAGACGAACAAGCGGAACAAGAGAAGGTACAAACCTCTGCCAGTGGTACAACTGATAAAATGAACTTGTTGGATCAAGGGCCGGAACCTGGAAGAAGGAGAAAGCAAGCGCGTTTCGATGTCATTGCCGACCTCTTCCAGATAGCTATCAGTACACTTCTCATCATCAGCATGCGTGCCCACCAATATAACTGGCACCTTTCCTCCTGTTCTTGCCATTATGGAATGAAGCCTTTACAACAGAGCGAGAGAGCGCGCCAGAGAGAGAAAGAGCGAACGAGAGGGAGAGAAAGCGCGAGAGAGAGAGAGAGAGAGAAAGCGAGAGATTAGAGAAAGTAAAGAAAGAAAACACCAAGCAAAGAGGAAAGTGCACCAATGCTCCACGCGAGAGTTTTCTAGGCCTGTAGCAAGGTTGAAAGCCACCACATAAAGGGATTGCTCCGACAAGAAGAACTGATGCGTAGTGTAATACAATTCTTGTCCTGTTTTGTTCATGTTAATAATACTTTCGGTTGTTTGCGGTTCTCAATGAAGAAGAAAATGAACAAGAAGAAACGTTACCAGCAAAGTCCCAAACGCTCACATGTACTTTTTGCTTTTCTCCTTCTCGGGTCATGATAGGCACAAACAGGTCTTCAATGTCGATGCCATCGGTCGATATGTTTGTCAGGAACTCAGGATTGTGTTGAGCAGAGGTCGCTATGTCGTTGTTGGAAGAAGAAGCAGCAACGGCCACGGCGGCGCCAACACTGCTTGTTCCGCTTTCTGACAAGGCTGAAGAAGAGGCAGAAGAGGAGGACGAAGGTTGAGAGGCAGCAGACGAAGAAGAAGCGGAAGAGGAAGCATTAGTGGCTTTCTCGTTGAGGATGGCGCCTTTTTTGATAGCTTTGTTGCACTTCTTTTTCATGTGTCGCAACAGTGTTGTTTTGCCGACGTTTTCTTGTCCTACTATCATCAGCTTCATCCTATACATTGATATTGTGTTAGAAAAGCAAAACTGACGCAGGGCAAGAGGAAGGAGCGGGAGAATACCTGTATAAAGGTACCATTCCCTGAAAGGCATGTCGCAAGAAACTCAGTATAGGTTCTAGGGTGCCCTTGGCCAACAGCTCCTTCGGTGGGAAAGTTATCGCCTTGTCCCCCTCCAAATCCAACCTCTGCAGCTTTTCTAGGAAGCCCAACTGCACCGGTAACGCTTTCAGCTGCTTGTTCTCGCTCAGATCCAATACTGTGAGCTCCTTGAGGTAACCCACTTCGGGAGGCACCAACGTCAAAGCGTTGTGGTCCAAACATAACTTTGTGAGGTTGTCTTTCAGGTCAGAAATGGCAGAGGGGATGTTGGTAATGCAGTTATAACTGAGGATGAGTTCTTGGAGAGTTGTGAGAGTCATGATCTCCGAAGGAATGGACGCAAGGTTGCAGTGACTGAAGTCTAAAACGGAGATTATGCCCAGTCGACTTAAGCCAGGTAATGGAGGCAACAACGATGAGGATGACGATGTTGTGTTGTTGTTATTCTTGTTATCGTTATGTTGTTGATGATCAGAGGGAAGAGAGAACGTAAGGTTGTGAACGTAGAGTTCAACGAGAGAAGCGCCGGAGGAAGCTATAGCCTCAATTAAGGCACGACAACGCTGTTGTGGAGTTATCGTTGCGGTAGACGATGATGAAGACGTATTCGAAGCAGTCAAATGCCCCGCTTCTTCGTTTCCAGTTGTTGTTGATGTTGTGTTTTTGTTGTTGTTTTGAGTGCTGGAGTTATTGCGGCTGGCAGTACTCCTCTTACGAGTCATTCGTTTGGAAGAAGAGAGAGTATGTAACGAGTCGGATGGTTCCAAGTTTTCGACACCGTTGTTAGTGCTCAGATTATGCTGAGAGTTGCTGTGAGTAGTGCTGCTGGTATTGTTGCTGTTAGATGCGGCGGCAGCAACGGCAGAAGAAGAGAAAAAGAGATTGTCATTCTCTCTCAAGTCCAACACTTGAAGATGGGACAAAGCAGAGAGGCTCGAAGCAGGAAAACTGTGAAGTTGGTTTGCTCTCAGCCTCAAATGTTCCAACAGAGAGAGCTTCTTCAGGGTGGAAGCCGCCAACAGAGACAGCTTGTTATAGCTAAAGTCGAGCTCTCTCAAAGCGGTTTGGCTGCTGAGCACTCCTTTCCTCAACCTTGATATCTTGTTGTGGGAGACGTCGAGGATGGTCAGCCTTTGTAGTTCGCTGAAGGAAGCCGGTAAAGAGGATAAGTTGTTGTTGGAAAGATGAAGAACGGTCAATCCTCGCTTTAAAGCCGAAATGGAAGAAGGTAGGTGTCTTAAGTCGTTATGGGACAAAGAGAGAAAGGTCAGTCCTTCTCCTTCTCCATTTGTCTCTGATTGAAGAGTGAGGAAGAAGTCATCAGGAATGGTTTCGATGTCGTTGTGAGAGAGGTCTAAATGTTGCAAGTGGTTGAGATTACGAAAGGATGGAGGAAGAGAATTGATGTTGTTGTAACTGAGATCGACCACCTTCAAGTGCTGGGCGAGGTCCGCATGGAATGGGATAAGGCAGAGACCTTCCCAGGGCAGAGATAGAGTTGCGCCGTCCTTCGTTGATGACAACAATTTCGTCCTATTTTCTCACATTGTAAGCAAATCGAAAGAGAACGAGAGATAGAGGAGAAAAGATCAAAGATATGAGTAAGAGAGAAAGGGAGAATGCGAGCAAAAGAGAGAAGAGAGTACGCGGCAAGAGATCGTCTGCAATAAGGACGAAGGAAGTATTTAAACCAAAACTTGGAGTTGGAGGTTGGTACTATGGCGTTATATTTGTCGGGCTGGTAGAAGGGGTTCAAGAACATTTGCTTGTTACGATTTGTAAATGTCCACAACGAGACCGTTTTATCTCTGTAGAGAACAACGTTTAGGTAAAACCACCAACGGAGAGCAAGAAGACTCAATACCTCAACTTTTCGCTGACTCTTTGTCTCTCATAGTCGCTAAGGAAGGTGCCAAAACGGGCGTCAAACACCGAGTCGGCAACGAACAAGAGAAACTCTTCGTTAAACTCAAAAGCTTGTGGGAACTGATCCCAAATCCTCCACACGCTGTCCAAATACTGAAGAAAGGCAGCAGCATAAGCTCCCGCATGAAACTTTTTGGTTTGTCTTTGTCCGAAATGATGGCCTATATGAAGACGTGAATAACGAGAAGAGAAAGGCGAACATAAGAAAGAAGGAAGAAGGAAGAAGGAAGAAAGCAGACAAAAGAGAATTAAAGTTTGGGGGAAATGAATACCAAAATAAAACCATTCTTTCTCCAGAAGAACAGCAAAGCCACGCAAGGTGCGAAAGTACGGGTCTACGCAAAGCTGAGCCAACGAAACGAGCTGAGAGGCTCCATCTTTCCCATCCGAGCTCTCCACCACAACGGACTTGCCTTTGCCCAGCTCTACGGCCACTTCTGTCGCATAACGAATCAACACCACTCCATAGGATAACCATTTGGTTTCCTATATAACAAAGAGAACAATACCAATATGTTGAGAGGAAATGAGAAAGGCTGGAGCAATAACGGCTTGGAATTTGTGAGAAGAGAGATCCAACGCACGTGCAATTTGGCCTTCCAGGTACGCGTCCTGTTAACGCAGTCGCTAAGAACAATATGGTCGTAGCCTGCACACAGATAGCGTACCTATATAACGAGGTATAATAAAGTGAGAAGAACAAGAAGAAGAACAAGAAGAAGAAGAAGAACAAGAAGAAGAAGCAGAAGCAGAAGAAGAACAAGAAGAAGAACAAGAACAAGAACAAGAAGAAGAACAAGAACAAGAACAAGAAGAAGAACAAGAACAAGAACAAGAACAAGAACAAGAACAAGAACAAGAAGAAGAACAAGAACAAGAACAAGAACAAGAACAAGAACAAGAAAAGAGGAATATCGTGAGAGCAAAACCTTCAGCAAGCTTTCCTTGAACCCAAGTTCAGGAAAGTCTTTAAAGTGGATGACACCTTTATTTGCGTTGGTGGAGCCGACGGCCATAAAGAGAGGAGTGTCCACAGTGGTAGTGCCCTCGTTGGAGGCCGTCATCAAGTCTCCTTTGTTCTTCCGTTGCAGTCTCTCACAACGCCAAAGCGATGCTCTTAATATTATAAAGTAAAACGGAGCACAAGAATGAGAAAGAGAGAAGAGAAAGAAACGACGAAGAGTAGAGAAAATACGAACAGAGTTTCAGAGTGCTGCCAACAAAGAGCAGGAACGCGGCCCTCCTTGCGGCACTCAGCCATGGCCTGCAGCTGCTTGTCGGTGATGCTCAGCGGCACGAACAAAGCGGCCGGATAGGAGGAGCACAGCTTGTACTTGGCATTGATCTTGGTGAGGCGCATCATGGTCTCGTCCACTCGCTGGCGCAGGCGGATCTCTTTCTTGGCCTCGAAATGGTGCCACCCATCGTCGCCTATGGATATGCCTTTTGCTTCTTGATTGCAGAACGCAAAGCGGCCTATATTGTTTTTGTTTTTATTATAATGTGTTAAGAACAGAAGAAAGAAGGAAGCAAAGAAGGAAGCACTAAAGAGAAAAAAAAGATAGAAGAACAAAGAAAAGTAAACGTACTGCTAACGCTCTTACAAAAGACGTGCGATTTCAAGAGCTTGAACAGATAGGACGTGGAGGCGTCTCCATCGTTATCGGTGGCCGCTTCTTTGCCAACGGCATTCTTTGCTTTCGAGTGTTTCCGCTTAGAAGTAGCAGAGGAAGAAAGATGTTCTGGTGGAGGAGAAGAAGAAGAGGAAGAAGAGGCGTCTGAAGAGGATTGGGAGAGGAACTGAACGACTTGATAGCGATGGTCTTTGAATTGCAACTCGGTACAAACGCCGTAGCTTCCTTTCTTCTGCTCAACGCTGGCTATGCAGGCCACAGGGATGGGAAACACGTTTGCTAGCCTCTCAGTTTGGTTGCTCTGTTTTTGTTCGTTTGTTTGTATTTTAACATATGGCTAAGGAGAAAGTGAGGAGAGAAGTAAAAGCAGAGAGAGAGAGGAGAGGAGAGGAGAGGAGAGGAGAGGAGAGGAGAGGAGAGGAGAGGAGAGGAGAGGAGAGGAGAGGAGAGGAGAGAGGAGGAGAGGAGAGGAGAGAGAGAGGGAGAGGAGGAGGGAGAGAAGGAGAGGCAGAGCGAGAGGCAGAGAGAGAGGAGAGGAGAGGGAGAGGAGAGGAGAGGGAGAGGAGAGGAGAGGGAGAGGAGAGGAGAGGCAGCAGAGCGAGAGGCAGAGCGAGAGGCAGAGCGAGAGGAGAGGAGAGGAGAGAGGAGAGAGAGAGAGAGAGAGAGAGAGAGAGGGAGAGGAGAGGGAGAGGGAGAGGAGAGGAGAGGAGAGGAGAGGAGAGGCAGAGCGAGAGGCAGAGCGAGAGGCAGAGCGAGAGGCAGAGCGAGAGGCAGAGCGAGAGGCAGAGCGAGAGGCAGAGCGAGAGGCAGAGCGAGAGGCAGAGCGAGAGGCAGAGCGAGAGGCAGAGCGAGAGCGAAAGAACATAATAAAGCGTAAAGAGAAGAAGGAGGATAAAACTCAACAGAAAAGAAAACATATTAACCTCGGGAGCATCCGGCTGGAAGAAGAGGCGATAATTACTGAGGACAAGACTGCCGGTAATCGGTTCCAGCGTAACAGTGGCACTCGCCTTTGCCATCTGTCTCTCTCTTAGGCCGCTGACGCTGCTCCCTCTGCTTCGCTTTCTCAGTTTTTCTCCCTGGTCGTCGCCCTCCTCTCCCTCCCGTTGTTCCTCTTCATTCTTCCCCTTTTCTTCTCTCTGTGATGACAGCAAAATCCTTTCGCTGAGGGAATGGCTCACTCTTGAAGAAGACGAGGAAGAAGAAGACGAAGCAGAAACATTTTCACCCGTTAGTTTCCTACCTCCACTTTGTTTTGAAGCAGCAGAGGAGGAAACAGAAGTCGGCACGACGGGATCGCTGTTGCTCCATTCTTTGGTTTTATCTTTCTTCTCGCTCGCGTTTGCGCGTTGTGGTTGCCTCAAGTTTGGCAGGGAGGCGGTTGCCTTTGGCAGTTGCTGCTGCTCTTGTAAAGAGGAAGTAGAAAAAGTGGAGGAAGAAGAAGAAGCAGAAGAGTGTTGGGATTTCTCACGCAACGGTTGATGAGGAAGAACAAAATTGGGGCCGTCCAAAACGAGCACGGAGAGGCCTGGCACGGTGGTTGCGATCTGTTCGCCAGGAAGAAGGAGCGTCGCTATGGCTTCCCCCGTTTTTGAAGAAGCCATCTTTCTCTTCCCTCCTCTCTTTTATTCTCTTTTGTAGTTTTTAATTCTTATTTCAGAGAGAGAGAGAGAGAGAGAGAGAGAGAGAGTAATGGTTTTTTTTCCCCTTGGTTCGTGGCTAACGGCAGACGCGGCGTGTGCTGACCGTTCCACTCTTTGCGCAGTCTTCGAGCCTTCTCTGTTGTCTCGCCTCTGCTGCTGAGATGCCCTTTATTATTATTGTTTTAGTGTAAAGTGGAGGCAATTATTATATGCAAAAATCTGGAAATGATTGCGGGCAAAAAAGCGTCCAGGATCTCATAGCGTGACAACGATGTAACGCGATTCTAACGTATCACAAAAGGCTACAGATGGCCAAAACAATAACCAAAGCCCATTTTGGTTACTTATTTATTTGTGCTTTGTGTACTTTTTTTCCGGTACAATCTACCAAACGGTGCAACGCTGTTGGGGGTTCATCTTTGAGCCAACAGGGCACTGTGTGTGTGTGTGTGTTTTTTTTTTTTTTTTTTTTTTTTTTTTTGGTTAGGTTGTTTCTTAAGAGAAAGGGGAAAGAGGAAAGAGAAAGAGAAAGAAAGAAGAAAAAGAAGAGAAAGAAGAAAGATGTGACAAGAAACGACAAGAAACAGAGAACGAACCTTGAAGACTTGACCAAACTGTTCGAGGTTGATCAACGGACCCAAGACGCGGAAACGAGCAGGAGAGTGAGGATCGGTCTGGACCTGCTGCTTCACGTACTCGTCCGACTCCAGAGCGCACCAGCCTTGCGCGAAGGACACAAAGAACAACTGAACGTTGGTCAAACCGGGTACAACGGACGGATCGTTAGCTTTGCTTCCAATGATCTGTTTTCATTGTGGTTTCTGTCAGTTTTAAACGAGACAACACAAAAAGAGAAATCGAAAACAAACCTTGGAGTAGGCATGGTAGCTGTTCTTGATGCCACCACAATCGGCAATGTTCTCGCCTTGGGTAAGGTTACCGTTGATGAAAACGCCGGGCAGCACCTCGAAGGAGGAGTACTGCTTGATGATGCATGCTGCCTTCTCATCGAATCGCTTGGATGTTGCTGGCTCCCACCAATCTTTGTTAATTTTAAAACAAATTCATTAGTGAATGAAGAGACAGAGAAGAAACAGACAAAAAAAAGAATGGATGATAGTACTGGTAAGCTTTCCAGTGCCGTCGTAGTCTCTGCCCTGATTGTCGAAGCCATGAGTGAGCTCATGTCCCATGATCATGCCCATGCCTCCAAAGTTCATGGAATCGGGGTGGCTTCGGTTGAAATAAGGGGTCTGCAAGATAGCCGCAGGGAACACCATTTGGTTCTTAGTGGGTTCGTAGTAAGCGTTTACTGTGTCGGCGGTCATCTCCCACTCGTTCTTGTCAGCTGCCTTACCAACACCTTTGAAAGTGTGATGGAAAAGTGTCACAAAAGAAGGACACAGTTTCGAAGAAAGGAAGCAGAAAGAAGGAAAAATGTGTACATACTGTGAATAAGCTCAGCAAAGGCTTTAGCGGAGGCATTGAGGGTGTTGCCGAAAAAGTCGTTGACGAAGAAGGTGTCCTCGCTGTAGTTTTTGGGATTTTGGGGATAACCCACTTGATTCGAGACAAGACTCAACTTCTCAAGAGCTCTAGAGCGAGTGGTGGAATCCATCCAGTCAATAGTCTGGATGTTCTCTTTCATAGCATCCTATTTTGTTTTAAATTTAGGAAGAGGACAACGTGAAAAAGAAGAATGAGAAGAAAGAAGTACCTCAATAGCTTGAATCATGTCATGAGCAAGCTGCAAGCCTTTAGCACCGAGAGCCTTCTTGCCAAAGGCATCACCCAAGAGCTCACCGACGGTAGAGTCTACAGCTTCCACGCAGAACTTCCAACGAGGTTGCATCTATTTAAAATAATAGATAACGAGAATATGTCAGAGAGAACGAGAGTTAGAAACACAAGAAGAAATAACGAAGGTACCTCTTGTTCTCCAAGGAGAACTTTGCCGAAGAAGTTGAAGGTGGAGTTCACAAATTTAGAGGACAAGTTATCGGCAGAGGAGTGAAGAACTCTCCAAGCCATATAAGCCTGTAATGTAGCAATATGTCAACAAAGTAAACGGAGGAGAAACAGAAGAGAAGAGGAGAACGAGGAGCAGAGAGGCAGAGGGAGATACCGTCAAGTCAGAAACGCGGATAGAAGGGAGGATCGTAGAAAGATTGGCGAAGAAGGTGGGAGTCACAACGTTGATGTCATTGAGGTCTGGCTCCCCAACGATCAAGAAGTAATAATCCCAAGGAATGTTGGGAGCAATCTTTTCCAAGCCTGTGCGATCCAATTTGTTGTAGGTTTTGAAGGGATCCACCAACTGATCAGGCGGCAAAGAGATAGAAGCCAAAACTGTTGCAAAGAGATGGCCGAAAAAAAATCAGATAAACAACGACTAAGAAAGAAAACAGTAGAAAAAACAAACGTGTTTCGACTTTGAGCACTTGAGCGGCCAGCTTTTGAGGAGTGGAGTTGAAGAGGGAGGGATAAGAAGTGAAGCCGAACATCTCCTGCATGTGCTTCAGGTAGAGGTCGCGGATGCTCTTATCCTGAGGATCCAAGTACAAAGAACGGGATGGCAACGAAAATCCTCCTTGGGACAGCTACAGTTGTTTTGGTTAAACAACGAAAGAACGCAAAACATAGACATTTCATATGTGAGGCAAACAGGAAAACGGGGTAAAATCATGAAACGAAGATGCGTAAGAAGAGAAACAAAAGAACAAACGGACAAAGAAAAGAAAGAGATACCTGAGCAATGTTGACGGCAGGATTCTTGGCGTCTTCGGCAACGCCAATGTCAAAGAACAGGCTGCTGAAGCCTTCCGCATTGAGGAATGCCGCATACATGATCACGTCATCCAAATCCTATTATTCGCATAGCATTTGAAAAGGTTAGCGTTTATGAGGCCCTTACATTCAACAAAACAGGAAAGAAAATAAAGAGAATGACGTACTTCCAACACACGGAGAGGAGCAATGTACTCGTCCAAAGGGCGATAGCCACGAGCTTCGATGGTATCGGTGTCCATGCATGCCGTGTACACCGTGTTGATCTTTGTATGTTCACCCAAAGGTCAGCTTTAGGCTCCTCTCTCTCTCTCTCTCTTTCTCTCGCTCGCTCACTCTTTCTCTCCGTCTCTCCCTCGCTCTGTGCGCAACACAAACCGTGGTGTACTGGCTGTCCTCAACGATCTGCTTCAAAAGGACATCATTGTGCACCTCGATCTCACCAAAGGCTCTGTGGGTTCACACAAATCGGTTATTAAAATCACAGTAGCAAGTGAGAGAGAGAGAGAGAGAGAGAGCGAGAGGAGAAAAGAGGGAGAGAGAGATGATGATACTTGTAAAGCGTGGGTTTGTCGGAAGGGATCGTGTGCGAGCTGAGCCAACCACCGCAGGCATATTGGTAAAAGTCATTGCAGGGATCTTCGGACGTATCCATCGCTGACAACACTTCCTTTGCCAAAGGAGGCACATCTTTTGGTTTTTCACCCACAAAAATCAAAAAAACAACGTTACAGCGCCGCTGATGTGATGATCAAACCAGAAAAAAAAAAGAAAAAATGCAAGAAATGGAAGGGAACCTTGCTTGCCAGCCAAAGCAAAAGAGCAAGTGCAGGCCAGGAATACCAACGACACCACAAACGTTACCTGAGCAGCCGCCATTCTCTCGTTGTGCCTTGCTCGTGAGCTTTGGAGCAAAAAAAAAAAATCACAAAAAAAAACAAATAAATAAATAAATTGGCGAAAAATTGCAGAATGGCAAATCAAAAAAATTCTGATTCCTATTCTTTTATCGTCGACTATCGAAAAATTCGTTTTCAGATTCATATACTGTCGACAATCTGTTCATTTTTCCTGTAGTTGTCGACAAATTGATCTGATCAAAATGCTGATAATTAAATCTGTTTTGTCGATAAATGGGGCAATTAATTGGCTGCAATTTATCAAATCATTGAGGGCCATTACCAACTGGTCTCAGCTTTGCCAAAGCAAGTGGTCACAATGAAGAGCAAGAACAAACTGCTGGCTGGGGTTGCGGTGCTGCTGGTTGGAGTTTTGCTGCTGGAAGTTCGGTTCTCCTTTTTCTCCACCTCCTTTGCACAACCGACCTCGCTTCCTTCGCAGCAGCGGCAAGGAGTGCAACCACCTTCCCTCCCACTTGCGCAGAATGAAGAAGAAGAAGAAGAAGAACAAAAACAACCGCAACCGCAAGAAGAACAAGAGCATCCAGAAGAGGAAGAAAATGAAGAAGATGAAGAAGGAGAAGAAGGAGACGAAGTACAAATACAAATACATGAACCGCAAGAAGAACTGGAGCATCCAGATCAAGAACAAGACACCTCGAAACCAAGTCCAACCCCAAAACTAACCATAACGGCGGAGGACGTTGCCTTCGTGGCAGCTCCTGACAACCAGTCCAAATACTTGATTCGCGCTATGAAATGGATTCGGTTTGTTAACCTTTTATCTCTTTTCTCTTGTCCCATCTCTTATCCCTTCTCTCTCAGTTCGCTTCGTTTGATGGGTGGAACTCTAGCGAATGCCACAGCAGTCCTCATGTTTCCAGCAGAACCTCCTCCTGACTTCGTGAAGGCCGTCCAAAAGTACAACCCCGTCATTCGAGTGACCGGCAAAACGGAGGCAGTGGAGCGCTGCGCCCCCGCCCATAAAGTGAATATCTTCAAGGTGGATGGCTTGGAGAGGTTCCGGTTCGTGGTGATGATGGACTGTGACACGGTGTTTTTGAGGGACATTACGATGGAGTTGGAGTCGATGACTTGTGACAGCGTGTATGCGAGAAATGGTATTGCAATGTTCTCTCTCTCTCTCTCTCTTCTCTCTCTCTCACCTGTTATCATTGCTCTAGTTGCCTTTCTTACCCCCGTTGCTTTCTTGTGTCGCATACAGGTGGCAAAATAAGGGGTCAAACCCGCACAAACATGTTACAATTCGCGGCAGAGGACCTCGGCATCTCCCTTCCATGGCACCGCGAGCATCCTCAATGCAAGCACATATCCTCTACCGCGTCACGCAATTCTCAACCGGAGGAGTTTCCCTACTTCAACGCCGCCATGATCATCCTTCCCAAGGCTGTCTATCTGCAGGTCTCTCGCCTTTGGCCCTTCTACAACGAGTTTCTGGCGGTCCGTGGAGAGCATTGGTTCTGCGATCAGGCTTCGTTGACATTGACGTTGGCTGCGCTGGACGTGCCTTATACCTTTCTTCCTGGGACTCTGAGCCTGGGGTATGTTTCACCCTGGACAGAGGACAGAGGCGACGTGGCCGTATTGCACTATCATCACAACGAAGGAAAGAAGTCGGGGGAACTACCTTTGCCAAACGCGGAAGGCCGGTCCAAAGATGCCATCGCGGCCTACAATAAGGCCGTTAAAGCGAACCCTGAACCTTATTTATCCAAGGCCTAGGTGAGCGGCTAATGTTGCCTGAGCACCACCGCTCTCTTCCAGCGTGAAACGAGAAGCCTGGGAGAGGCGGAGCAAAATAGCAACGTGAGAGAGAGGAGAGAGAAGAGCGAGGGAGCAAGAGAGAGAAAGAGAAAGAGAAAGAGAAAGAGAAACGACGAAAGAGAAACGACGAAAGAAGAGGAAGAATCCGTATTTATTCGTGACGACATGAAATGTCTACAAGAATTATAAATGAAAGAAGAAAGCGAAGCAACAAGAAAACATCTTCCTCGCTCTTGGCACATTTGTTCGGATGGGACCCCCCATAGAAACGTACCCACGAAATGAAACCGCGTTTTAATGAACGAAAACGAAAAGAGAAAAAAAAAACAAAGCGAAGAGAAGAGAACAATAAATAAACGTATTTCGTGTAAGGAAGATCCGTTACCTCCGGAACATAACGGACGAGGAAGAAGAAGTCGTGTTCAACTTCTGTCCCATTCCATCGCTTAAACATGGGGTTGCAATGGTTGTTAGACAATGCCCTGACCGTGGTAGTGGCGGTTGTGAGCACCTTGTTCGTGCTGACGGTGGTGGCGGTGGCTTTGGGGTTGGGCCTTGGCCTGGGCCTCAAGGATGAGTGCTACTGCGAGCCGTTGGACTTGCCATCTTTGTGTCCTGCCGTTTGTTTTTCCTTCTTCTTCATGCTTCTTTCTTCTGCTCTCAACCTCATTCTTTTATTTCTGTTTGGCAAACTTTTTAGACGGAAGATCGTGTTATCAAAGTTGGAGTGTTGCACTCTCTCTCGGGAGCCTTGGCCACAAGCGAAAGACCGGTGGTGGACGCCACTCTGTTGGCCATACAGGAGATCAATGACGCAGGAGGTGTCAACGGCTACCGCCTCCAACCTGTTCTCAGGTCTCCCTCTCTTCTCTTTTTCTCCTCTCCTCTTCCTCCTCTTGTCTCTCTCGTTGCTGCTTCTCTCGTTCTCGTCATTCTGCTCTCCTGTTCGTTTCACCATAGTTGGCTTACTTTGTTGCAGAGATGGCAACTCGAACGAAGCCATCTTTGCCACAGAGATGACGAACCTGCTGGCAACGGAACAGGTGGCAGTGGTGTTTGGCTGTTGGACGAGCGCCAGTCGTAAAGCTGTGCTGGATCCTCTCGCCGAGTCGGATGGTCTGCTGTTCTATCCCGTTCAGTACGAAGGCGTTGAGCAGAATCCCAATGTCATCTACACGGGTACTCTCGTCTTCTTTTGTTCTTTGCATTCTGTTCATCTTCAGTCTTGTGCTGTCTCTTCCTTCTCACTCTCGCTGGTGTTTCTTCAATCCTTCGGCTCTAACAACATGCGAAACAGGAGCGGCACCGAACCAACAGATCATTCCGGTGGTGCGATGGGCTGCTGGAGGAGAACGAAAATGGAAGAAGTTCGCGTTGGTGGGGTCCGACTACATCTTCCCACGAACGGCTAACGCAATCATCAAAGATGTCATCGACTATGAGCTCAGTGACAGTACTTATGAGGAATGGTACTTGGTACTTGGCGACATCAACGTCGGACGGATCAAGGAGGTTCGTTATTGCTTTACCTGTTCGCATTCAGACACATCTTTGTTTCTTGCTTTAAGTATCTTCTTGACTTTCTTTGGCCTTGTGACCTTCTTCTTCGCATTCTCCCTCTTGTTGTTCTTCTTGTTCTCCTCCTCCTCTTCTTTGTTTAACTTTAAATTCCTGCTTTATTGAATGGAAACAAGGTTGCAGAGGATATAGTGGCCTATCAACCAGATGTAATTCTGAACACCATCAACGGTGATACCAACATCAACTTTTTCCTGTTGTTGGATCAAGTGGGTGGTGGCAACATCCCTATTGTATCTTTCAGTCTTGCCGAGCCGGAAATAAGAAGCATTGGTGCTAGTATTTTGACTGGTGGTCTTGCTGCTTGGTAACTTCTCTCTCTCTCTCTCTCTCTCTCTCTGTCTTTCTCTCCCACACTCACTCACGCTCCGCTCTTTGGTGCTCTTCATCTTTCATTTTCATTGTTTTTGTTTGTATTCCAAACCAATGGTAGGAACTACTTCCAAAGCTTACCTGGCACAGCCAACTCCCAGTTCGTGGATCGGTTCAAAGCTCGTTATGGAGATGCTAGCGTCATCGGTGATCCCATGGTGGCTGCCTACTCTGGTGTGTACCTCTATGCCGAGGCCGCTCGTTTGGCCAAAACCTTTGACAAGCAAGCCATCCTTGCCGCTCTGAAAAGCGAACAAGTGCGCTTCAACTCTCCTCAGGGTTCTTTGAGCGTAGACCCCAATAATCAACATACCGTCAAGAGCTGGTACTTGGGATATGCTGATAACAATGGTCAGTCTCCATCCTATCTTGATCCTCTCGTTCTCTGCTGTTATGCTTCTCTGATGCTGACAGTTCACCATAGGTCAGTTTGTGGTCTATCCAGAGGACGACACGCCCATCATTCCCGACCCTTACCCTCTCTACCCAAGGCATCCTGATCGCGAGTCATGGGAGGCCTTCCTTCACTGTTGGAACGGGCAGTGGGGCGGCTCTTGGTCCAACACGCAAGGCCCTGCCTTCATCAAGCCCAACGATCAGTGCGATCCCGAGAGCATTGACAGAAGGAGAAGGACCGGCATCGACGGTGGAGGCTTGCCCCATGACCACCATCATCATCAGGAGCTATAACATAAACATAAACATAAACATAAACATAAACATAAACATAAACATAAACATAAACATAAACATAAACATAAACATAAACATAAACATTAAAAAACATTGCAAACAATTAAAAAAATAGCTGATGTCATCCTGTGGGTGACGTCATGTTTAACTTTAAAGAGATATTGCTGATGTCATATTGGAAAAAGGAAAGAGGGAGAGAAAAAGAGAAAAGAGAATGGAAGGGCTGGAGGGAGTGGTGAACGTGCATGGGGAGAAAGGGGAGAGGGACGAGGACCTGCTGGCCGAGGCGGAGAGGAGACGGGGAGGAGAAGGAGTGGAAGAAGTGCAGCGCGGCGAGGTGGGAGAGAGTGGAAGCTACCTGAACGTGGGAGCCGGCAGGAACGACCCCGTCGATCTCTACTACGAGGTCCACGGCGCCGGCCCTCAGAGGGCTCTCTGGGTCATGGGTTAGATCTGTTTGTTTGTTTGTTTGTTTTTTTTTTTTTTTTTTTTTTGGTTTGTTGCATATTTTTTTTGTATGGATATGATGTCTCACTCTCTCATTTTTGTTTTTTTAATTTTAAAAAAAAGGTTTGGGCACGTCGCTTCGCGGATGGAAGAAAAACGTACTTTCCAACACCTTTTGTTTTTAAAAAAATATATTCTTAGCAACAATGATATCAGATCGAATACTTCCTGGATAACCACTACAATGAGTTTCAACTGTGTATTTTTGACAACCGTGGTGTGGGTCGCAGCGGTAGCCCCAAACGACGCTACACGTAAGCCCCATTCTCTCTCCTTGTCCGTTCATTTCTTGTCCTTTTCCATTTCTTTGTTTTCTGTTTGTTTAGAGGTCCATCCTTTCTTTGTTGTTGTCTTTCCTTTCCTTTCGTTCTTTTGCTTTCTTTCTTTTGACTGTTTGCGGCCGACAAAGCACGAAAGGAATGGCTTATGATGCTCTTGAACTGCTGCAGCACCTCGGCTGGGACGAAGTCCACGTGATAGGCATCTCCATGGGTGGCATGATCAGCATGGAGCTCGCTCTCCTTCTCCTCGATCATCAACAAGGCACGAATAAGAGACCAAAGCTGTTGTCTCTCTCGTTGGCGGTCACGCATGCGGGGGGCTTGTCGGCCATCGTTCCTTTTGCTGGCTTCAAAACGGTCTTTCGAAACTTGTTCAGGAGTCGGCCAGAGGACAAGGTGGAGAGCATCATGCGATCCATTTACTCGCCGGCCTACCTGGCCAGACCTTCTCCTGTAGATAGTTCAAAGACGATGCTAGACTATGTTTGTTCTGTAAGTAGCTTCAGTTCGTCACCTCTATGTTCCTTTTTATTTTCATGTTGTGGTCTTGTTTATTGTATTCTTATTCCTTTGTTTCTTTATTTTCTGTTGGTGTTCTTTTTGTATTGTGTTGTTTTTGTTCAGTTTAGTATTTCTTTTGTTATCCTCACCGCATTTCTGCTGATTATTCAACAACAAAGGAATGGCTGACACGAGTGGCGGTGGATCCCCCGCCCACTAAAGAGGGAGCATTCGGCCAGATCGCCGCCGTCAATACGCATTACGTCAGCGCCTACCGACTCTCCATCATCCAAAACAGCGGAGTGCCCACGTTGATCATGACTGGAACAAACGACAGTCTCGTGCGGCCGCAAAACTCCTTTAACCTTGCAAAGAGATTGGCCTCGCCACAGCTCACTTTTCTTGTGTGGGAGGGCGTGGGGCACGCCGTCAACTCGGAGACATTTGATGAGTTCAACGCGGCGGTTCTTGCAGTGATGCGTCAAGGTGCTCAACGAAGTAAAACAGCGGCAGGAGGACCATCAGCAGCGGAAGAACAGGAGAAAGCAAGAAAAGGCCAAGAGGCCAAAGAAGACGAAGAAGAAGAAGCGAAAGAGGAGGAGGAAGGCAAAGCGGACGAAGAGGAACTTGCCGATTGATCTGTATGATCTAATAACACTCTCCACCAATCGGTTTTCATAAATAAACTCCGACAACATGGTTTTGAAATTGGATTGGGAGATTAATATTACCCCAAAAATTGAACCGCAATCTATTTTTTGAGTTTTGTCGCTTGGTGGGGCAAAAAAATTATACCAAAACACAAAAAAAAACAAGACACAAGAGCATGGGTGACGCTAAGGCAAGGTTCCAACAGTTGGCCGCACAAGAGGCGGAGGAAAGGCGGAAGCAAGAGGAGGCTGAGAGGAAGAGGCAGGAACAGATCGCCCAAAGGAAGTCCGGCGGACAGACCAAGATCGGCACCTCCAAAGGACAGATCAAGGCCTTCGCCACCGCCTTCGAGGCTATTGCCGACGGCGACGACGTGGAGATCACCATGAAGAGCGGCGGGTGGAACCAGTCCAACGTAACCTCGGACAGCAGAGGCAAGTGGGAAGGAGGCCCCGCAGGCATGTCGGCCACAAGGATCAAGAAGGAACAGCCTCAGGGACCCCCTCCCAAGAAGAGCATCACTGAATTTAAGTAAAAAAAGAACGGGACGAAAATCTCTAAACGACGACGAGACCTTTCCTTTCCTTCATTTTTTGTTGATTGTTCATATTGTTCAAATAGATAGCCTTCTTTTTCTCTTGTGCTGTGTTAGGTGGTGTCTTGCGAATAGAAGACGTCCACACACGGTTCACACCTTGCCGTGCTTGTGGGCAGACAACAGCAGGAAGGTCACCGCAGTCGAAGCGCAGGACGGGAACCGGACGATAGGATAAATGATTTAAAATGGAAATTTCAATTTAAAAACAACCCGAAAGCCGCCGAAAAGAAACAAGGAGAGAGATTCACGCAGAAACCACAGCCAAAAAAAAAAACCAGCGAGGAGGCAAACACCCCCCAAATAAAAATAAAAGAGTAGCGAGGTGGACGCCAGCGAAAACCGCAGCCGATTCTTTGTGGATTCCAAAAAACTTTTTGTTTTTCTTGTTTTTTGAGAGAGGAAAGAAGCGCACTACGTTTGTGTTGGTGGGAGGAACGTACCAGAGGGCTTGACCTCTTCGGTGTATCTCTCTCTCTTTGGTTGTTATCCGTCGCAGCCTTTAGAGGAAAGTGGAAATATTTGACAGCAAGCCTGTTGTTGGTGTGGGCAAGCTCATTTTTTTTTGTGCTTTGGGTTCGTTTTTTTCCTTCACGTTTGTGTTACTGCCTTGCCATTCTAATTTTTGCGTTTTTGTTGTTACTCGCATGCATGATTTTTTGTTTCTGGTGGCTTTTGTGCTTTGTTTAGGAGTTGTGTAAAACGACTACCAGAGGTGTTATCCAGCAGGATATAGCAGCTACCTTGAGTCGCTAGCGCGTCTCTTTCGACTTTTTAAAAGTGAGAGCAGCACTCTCCCTTACCTTTCTAGCTGACGCCTAACGCCTGTTCCCTTACTTCTACAACTATGGCTTCCAACGGCAGCGACGGCATGCTAAACTACCCTCCCCACCCTCGTCCACCTCACCATCCCCACCAACACCACCCCTACGGCTCCCCTCTTGCCCCTCACGGCGGCTACGCCTACCCTGTTGTTGCTGCAGCAGCTCCGCACCAGCCGCCTCCTCCTCATGGCTATCCTTCACCAGCCTACGTAGGAGCAGCTGGTTATGCGGCGGTACCGCCGGCACCGCATGGCTACTCCTACCCAACCTCTCCTCCCCAGGCTTATCATTCTGGAGGAGGCAGCAGTGGCGTTGGTTCTTCGGGCACGCTTAGCAGCAGTGGTGGGGGTGTGGACCCCTTTTGGGGAACACCTACGGCAGATCCTGCTGCTTATGGCTATGGCCAACCTTCAGGGTATGGCAGCAAGAACGGCAGTGGCACCCATCCGTTTGCTAAGCAACAGCAACAACCGCCACAGCAGTCACCACAGTCGGCGCAAAGGGCAAAGCCGCCGCAACAAGGCACAACAGCAGCCACAACCAACACACCTATGGGACCCAGGCCCCTTTCTTATCGTGCGCCTAATCCACAACAAAGGATAAGAAGCTCGTCCGGCGGACACCCATCGCCTTCTCCCTCTCCCTCTTCTTCCGCTTCTGCTTCCGCGTCCCCTTCTGCCTCCTCTCCGGCAGTATCGCCTTCTCCTGTCCCGCCACCCTCCCAAGTGGCACCCTCTACACCTCCAGCTTTTCATAATATGGCATACCCACAGGCATCCTACCGGGTGCCAACCAACCCTTCGCAGCTCTCCTTCAGCGACTATTTGTCTTCTCAATTCGCACCTGCCCAAGTATTAGGCATGTCAGGAGGTGCCGCCCCCCCTCAGCTACATCCTCAATCTTCTTCCGAGCAGATGAACTCTATTGGCAGCAGTGGTGGTAGTGGCAGTGGTGGGCCTAAAGCCTTGACACCAAGCAACAAGAAGCACCTGTTGAAGGCTCAGAAGGAGTTACGCATGTCCAAGTTTGCCAATCTGGCCAAGCTGGACCAGGAAGCCAGAGAGGAGAGAAGAAAGATAAGGGCCCAAAAAATCGCAGAGGCAGCTAGAAGAGTAGAAGAGAAAAAAAAGCAGCCTACGCCCACCGCAGCTGGAGAGGAAGCAGAGACCGGCGCAACCAACTCCAACAATAATATTGCCACCCCACAAATAAGCAAAGCCGAGCTGGCGTCCAGCATGCGCTTGGGAAGAAAGAGCACCAAGCAAGCCGAAAAGGAAGAGGAAGAGGAGAGACTAAAGAGGGAGATAGAGGAAAGGCTGAAAGCCAAAGAAGCGGAGCTGTTGAGACAAGTGGAGGAACGGTTGAAGAGAGAGGAGGAAGAGCGCCTGCAAAAATTGGAGGAAGAGTTGGAGAGAAAACGAGAAGAGCGAGCCAGACAACTTGCGGAAGAGGAAGAGAAGCTAGTAAGAGCCCTCGAGGAGAAGAAGCGTCAAAAGGAAGCGGAAGAGCTACAGATGCGCAACGCTCTAGAAGAACAGAAGCGACTGAGGGAGGAGATTGAAGAGCGATACAAACGCGAGTTGGAGGAGAAGAAGCTAGAGCTGGAGATGAGAAAACGGGAAGAGGAAGAGCGTTTAGCTGCCGAGAAGCTGGAGCGTGAACAGAAGGAAAAGGAAAAGCTAAAAGAGATTATCAGCGACGAAGCCGCCAATCTTAGGATAGAGGAAGAGCGCTTCCGCCGTGAAATCGAGGCCAAAGTCAGAGAGGAAATGGCGCAGAAGGAAGCCATGGAGCAACAACTCCAAGAACGTGAGGAAAATTTGCTGCTACAGTCTATGAAAAAGGGGAAACATGTTTGGGAATTCTCCCCTGACGAGATTCAGCTGAGCAGAGAGATTGGACGAGGCGCCTACGGCGCCGTCTACGCTGGCAGACTGCACGGCAAGCCTGTTGCCGTCAAGAAGATGCTCACCAAAGACACCGGCATCGACCAGGAAACGGTGGAGGACTTCAAACGAGAGGTGGCCATCATGAACAAGCTCAGGCACCCCAACCTCTTGCTCTTCATGGGAGCCTGCTTCGAGGAAGAGTCAATGATGCTCGTCACAGAGATGATGCCAAGGGGCAGCGTGGAGGATCTGATCTACAAGAAAAAGTTTCCCCTGACCTTCTCGCAACGCATCAAGATCGCTAAGGACTGCGCTCTAGGCATGAACTGGCTGCACCGCCTCCGTCCTCCGTTCCTCCATTTGGACTTGAAGCTGGCCAACCTCCTCGTCGATGAGAATTGGAACGTCAAAGTGGCGGATTTTGGTCTCTCCAAGATGAAGACGGAGAACGATGGCGGCATGGTGGGCTCTCCCTTTTACATGGCCCCTGAGATGCTGCTCGAGAAGGACTACAACGAGAAGGCCGATGTCTATTCCTTTGCCATCGTCTTGTGGGAGCTGTACACGCAGACCTGCCCCTATGAGGATATGTTTGAGAGCATGGAGGAGCTCATCGAAGCCGTTGCTATTGATGAAGAAAGACCGTACATGCCGGAGGACACCCCGCCCACCCTTCGTGACCTCATCGAACAGTGTTGGGACGCTAATCCTGATAATCGTCCCTCTTTTGGTGTACGTTTAACATTTTGTTTTTTTTGTTTTTTTCTTATCTCTGTTAGTTGTTTCTTATTAGTTGTTGCTTGCCACGAAACAAACAGGAAATATTGGATTCATTTGCATTGGATCAGATCGTCATTGAGGATGCCATCAAGGATCCCAAAGGAAGAGACTTTTGGATGGCCAACTTTATTGAAAACGTACCTTTTCTTCTTTCTTTCTTTCCCTCTTTCTTTTCTTTCTTTTCTTTTTTTTTCGGTTCCATCCTCCGTTTTCTTCTGATCTTCTCCTTTTTCATCGAATAGGATGTGGTATCATGGCAAGAGTTTTTGGACGCGATGCAGAGCTTTTTCCCAGATGTTCCAAAAGAGCAGTGGCGAATCAAAGGCAACCCCGTGTTGAAGGCGTTGCGAAAGATTCTGGGTGGGAAGACCGGCACTGTCAGCATGAGTGCTTTTGGCAACTCCCTGACCTACTTTGGCCCCTTTGCTCCCTCCTCTTACTTTCCGAACATAGAACGCCTTACCAGCAAACCGTACCATATTCCTTCTTTATCTTTCTATTCTTTGCGTTTATTTGTTTTTGATTGCTTTCTTTCTTCTTTATTAACTTCGTGTATCTTTTTTAAAAATATGAACAGGTGGTTCCATGGTGAAATTCTAAGAGACGAAGCAGAGGCGCGTCTTGGTGGCAAGAAGAGCGGGACCTACCTTATCCGCTTCAGCGTGACGAACCCCGGCTGCTATACTCTCTCCCTCCTCCACAAGAAAGAGAAGCTGGTGCATTTGCGCATCTCTCGGGATGCTCAGGGCAAGTACGTCTACTCCACCTCGGCCTACCGCACTCTGGACGAGCTGATCGCTGCGCAGGCCAAGAAGCTCCACTTGGCCTACCCGTGCGAGGGCTCGCCTTTTCCAGCCCTGTATGGCGGTGGCAGGAAGAAGGATCCCAAGAAGAGAGAAGGGGCGTATCACGACTTTTTCGCTTCAACTCTGTCGTGAAGGCTTTTGTGGCTTCAGCCCAATCGGCTCCCAACAGAGTCTGTTTATTTTTTTTTTTTGGAGATGTTCATTAGTGGTAGTTTTTTTGAATAACTTTTTGTTGTGTTGTTTATTGCTCTCTTCTATCTCTATCACGCGGTTTGTTTTTCACTCTTGCTTGACAACAAGCAGAATAGGCCTAATGTTGATAAACAAGCAATCTCTTTTGTACAAAAAGCAAACTTTGAGAAAAAAAAAGGCTCTCTCTCTCTCAGCCTCTCTTGGGTTCATTTCAAGCAGAATATTTCCCAATGGCTGCAATCAGCTTCTGGGACTCGGTGACAAAGTTAACGGGCTCCGCCTTCATGACGGCCACGCGCAGCTTCTCCTTGCCATAGTTATTCGCAGTGGCCCTGATACGAAACACGCAAGTCCGAAAGAGGCTCTCATCAAGCGCCTGCGAGAAGGTGGGACCCTCTTCAGGCATTTGCGGGACGCCACCGTTGAGGCGGCCCTCCTCCAGGTCCTTCCTGTGCTTCAAGTCAGCAGCGGACATGTTGCGGAAGAGCACGGTGCCAGCCTCCTCAAAGCAGGTAAGGTTCCTTCCGCCGGTGTGATCCGCCACCATTACGGTGAAGAGGTACCGTTGAGAGCAATTAGGGTTGAGCTCGTTGCAGGTGTGACACCTCCATTGATGGTTCTCCTCTTCCACTTTGCGGTTGCACTGCGCGCAGGAGTTGAACCAGAGGTTGTCGCGGTCGCTTTGGTGGAAGATGACCGTCCCGCGGATCACAAAGTATTGAGCAGGCGATCCTTTCTCGACGTGCATTTGTGAAAGCTTTTCCACAACTTTGTCATCATCTGTTTTGTTGTTTGTTAGTTGCAGGTTTAAAAAAGATGAGAAAGAAGAAGAAACAAACCAATTTCATCAAAGTGGTTGCGAGTTGAAGGAAGAGGTCCACCACCATCCTGTCGCTCTCCACGAGGAAGGAAGCTGATGCATTTGATGGAGTTGGAGGAGGCGAGTTGCTCTCCTCGCTGTGACCACCACCCCAACAAATCGCTACTGCGCCGGTGCGATGGATTGACTTCCAACGATGCAGGTGTGAATGTGCTCAATGATTTTTCTTGTTAAGGAGAAGCCATAGTTAGAAAATACAGTCGAAAAAGGCGGTGAAAGCAAGAGAGAAAGAAAGTACTAATATTGCTTCCATAAGAAGAGGTTGTGTCTTTGAAGTAGACTTTAGCTCCTTTGACAGCAATGACAGTACCGATGGGGGCGCCAGCTAACATCTGAGCAGCCTCATCAGCAGCCTGCCCCCAAAATGTGACGTTGATGCTATGGTCTGACATGTCTGCTATGTAAATATTAAACCGACTATTGGTCTTCTCTGCGGAAGCAGCCTCCAAATCACCCAGCGAAGTTAGCACGCCAATTACGTCTGAATGTTGATAGGAGGGCCGTTTGTTGGTTTTGATGGTTTAAAAGGAAGAAAGTAGAAAGCAATAACATACCAACAGGGGTTTGGTTGGGATAATTGGCGATCTCAGCGATGGAAGACACAAAATGATAGTGCATCATCGGAATGGAGGAATCATCAGGACAAGGTACCACCGTGGCATCCGCTCCAAGCGTCATTTCATACTCGCTCTGTCCTTTTCCAGCCCTCGTGGCAAACTTTACCTTGCCTCGGGAGATGAGATAGACCTTTCCATTCTCTAGCTTGTCATACAGAGCATCCACCGCCTCCTGAAAGAGGGCTGCTCTGATCTCGCTTTGTTGGTCCTGTAGCACCATCGTAAAGAAACGACCGGGCGCGCCATCTCGCTTGGACTCATAAGTACGAATGGAGGACTTGGCTGACACTCTTGCTTTGATGGTCCAGTTTGGCAAGTAAGGGTTGAGAGCGGCAATAGGAACAGTGTTTGTTGATCTAGGGTCAATCATCGAGCGTTGCTGATATCCTTGCTGAGGAGGTTGATAGGAGGAAGATCCTTTGCCCATTCCTGGAGAGATCATTGCTCCCCCTCCCCCTCCCCAACTGCCTCCTTGTTGTTGTTGTGGTTGCTGATGAGATTGGTGCTGTTGATATTGTGGTTGGTATTGCTGCTGCTGCTGCTGATGAAATTGTTGTTGGGGAGGTCGACTCGTTTGAGGCTGATGTTGCTGTTGATAGCTGTGTTGTTGGTGTTGCGCTGGTGGTTCCTGCTTCACGTGTTGTAAAGGAGGAGCCGCATGTTGTTGCGGTGGTGGTGGTTGCTGTTGATATTGCTGTTGCTGCTGATGTTGTTGTTGTTGTTGTTGAGGCACTCCACGTACCAAAGGAATGGGCTTGCCTATCATACCATCCACCGTTTTCCAAGGGGTCGCTGCCAACAATACCAATATTTGACTGCAGCCAGATAGGCAAAGAAGGAGTAAGAGATAGAGGATTAAAGACAAGAAAAGAACCCAAAAACCACAGAGAGAGAGAGAGAGAGAGAGAGAAGAATAGAAAAGAGCGAAGCAATAGCAAAGAGAACAAAAAGTAACCTGTTAGATTTGGGTATTTCCATATACTCAAACTGGTCCAGGCGAAACACGGTATTGACGGTCAACTGTCCCGACTCTACCATGGTGTTGAGCAGCGGCGTCACGATGCCTGCTTGGCAATACACTCCATCCGACACTGTCAATCTATTTTTATTATGGTTACAGTTTTTGTTTTGATCAGCGTTTGAGATTTTGTTGTTGTGTTTTTTTGATTAACTTTCAAAAGACAAGGGAAAAAAAAAGCACAAGAAGAAGAAGAAGTAGAAAAAACAAGAAGACGAATAGGGGGAGGAGGAGGAGGGAGGGGGAAGTTACCCAAAGGCTTTGGTGCGGCCATCGGCCGTGCTGTTGTCTTTTATGCGAATGATTTGAAGGACGGGCTCCCGTCCAGGAGGAAGGTTGGCGCTTTTGCTGCCATACAGTTGCTGCAAAATCCCTGAAGACAGTTCGCTGCTCATGGCTGCCCCTCCAGAACTTGTTAGTTAACAAACAAAAAGTTGACCGTTGCGTCTGTCTGCTGTGCGTGTGGCCTCTGCGCTATGCCCTTTTTTTTTTCCTACCAATTTTTTACAGGAACAGAAAAATATTTTTTGCGTTTATAATACCAGGAAAAAAATTTCTTGGAATGATTTCGACTCTGGAAATTCAAAATTTTCGGGTTGACAAGGGGACGGGCTGAGGAAGTCTTGTGGGGCAGCAGTTGCCTGCAACGCAATACCTGAGGTGGGGGAATGGCATCCCTGGTGGCGAACATCCCTGGGCTTCCCAGGACGAGAGAGGGACAACCTGGAGAGAAACAAAAGGAAGCTAGGAGCAGCAATAATTAATTCATTAACTACATTCCAGACATTCTTCGAGAAGAAAGCTAAAGCCCCACAAAAAGCTTCACCGGTGAGCATGCGGCACCGTCTCATTGCCAGCTACAAGGGAAACGACCCCAGGGCAGCGTCCCCTGTTTCGGACGACCAACAACACCACGACGACAACAAGGCAAACGTTTATCATCGGCACAAAACATTGCTCTTGTTCCTCTGCCTCGGCGTTGCTGCCTTGGTGGTGGTTGGCGGAGCGACCTTTTGGTGGTTGGAACCATGCATCGTGTTGGAGCGGTTTTGGTTTCCTGAACTGATGGACGAGCAGCAGTGCAAAGCCTTGGCCGAGCACACCAAAAAGATCAGGCTCTTGACCTACACTTCTGGGTTCAGAGACGTTTGGGAGGCCCAGCTCCTTACTCCCTCTGGAGAAGGCAGAGGAGAGGGAGAGGGGAGGAGAGAAGGAGAAGGAGAAGGAGATTTGCCAAGAGTCGTGTTGAAAGAGCTGAAAAGGGATTCGGGGTGTGGGAACATAAAGGCGCACTTTCGGGAGGTCGTTATCGAGAGAGAGCTGTCTCATCCCAACATAGTTCCTTTTGTTGGTGCTTGTAATTTGGGTCCTCCTCTTTACTGGTTCTCTTCTCTTCTCTTTCGTCGTTTCTCTTTCTCTTCATCGTTCTCTTCTCTCTTTCTTAGCTTTCTTCCTAAAAACCTTTTCACAACAAAACAAAAAGGCACACATTGGCACAAGCATACGTATCAGGAAGTGGCACATTCCACAACTTGGACCTAAGAGGCAAGCCGCTCGCTTGGTCCTATGCAATAATGGTGGACATGGCAAGAGGGCTGCATTACCTTCACACTTCACCCATCGGCATGATCGTTCACGATGACCTCAACTGGCATCAAGTTCTCGTTGGTCGCGTTCATCCTTCTCTTCTTCCTTCAAAGAATGACATTACCAGCAAAAAAGAAGAGGCAGAAGAAGGCAGAGAAAGAGCATACATAACGGATTTGAACTTGGCAACGGTGGTATCGCATGCGACGGGAAGAGTGAACGGAAGCAGTGGGGGTTTAATGAGGCATTGGTGGCCCAAAGGGGGTTCCTGGAAGTTCTTTGCTCCTGGTTAGCGTGTTCTTATTCTTGTTGTTCTGTTCTTGTTCTTTTTCTTCTCCTCTTTCTTCTTTTGCATTCTTTTCTTGTACTTCTTCTGACTTGCATCAACCAGAGAAACTACGGTTAAAGGAAGCATACACCGAAAAAGTTGATATTTGGAGCTTTGGCGTTCTCTACTATCAGTTCCTCGTCAAGTTATCCAATGCCAACACCAACCACATCAAGAACAAGAACAAGAACAAGAAACACGACAATCCAAACTACGGAGAAGAATGGTCAGCCATCACCAAAACAAAGTATCAAGAGACAGTCTTATACGAACCGAATGGATGGCGGCCGAAACGGCCCTCTGCGGCGTCTGATGCGGAGTGGAACTTTGTGGAGCGGTGTTGGCAGTTTGATGCTTCTCTTCGGCCGAGCTCTGAGGAGGTCCTTCGTTTCGTTGAGAACTTTTCGGCTTCGATTGTAGAAAAGGAAGCAGCTGAAGAGAAGAAGTGAACGAAGCAAAAGTTGGCGATGGTGAAGATAGAAGAAACAAGCAAACAAAGAACGAAAGATACGAGAATGGAAGAAAGAGATGACTTGTTACAAAGGAGAATGAGACAAAAGGGAGTAAAGTCAATACAGAAACGAGTTAGAGCAAATCATCTGCAAAATCTTCGCAAAATTTCCGACTATTGGAGGCAGCAGCCAGGCTGGAGAGAAAGGGCGAGACCTGAATTACGTTGAAGCGGAGCGTCGTTCCATTGTACTCTCCGAACAACGTTAACGCTCCCCAGCATCCCACAAAGTCTCTGTTGAGCGTGAGGGAGAAGTGAGAGGGGAAAAGAGCGAGAGAGAGAGAGAGAGAGAGAGCAGAGAGCAGAGAGCGTGAGAGAGAAGTGAGAGGGGAGAAGAGAGAGAGAGCAGAGAGCAGAGAGCAGAGAGCAGAGAGCAGAGAGCAGAGAGCAGAGAGCAGAGAGCAGAGAGCAGAGAGCAGAGAGCAGAGAGCAGAGAGCAGAGAGCAGAGAGCAGAGAGCAGAGAGCAGAGAGCAGAGAGCAGAGAGCAGAGAGCAGAGAGAGAGACAGAGAGAGAGAGCAGAGAGAGAGAGAGAGAGCAGAGAGAGAGAGAGACAGAGAGAGACAGAGAGAGAGCAGAGAGAGCAGAGAGAGCAGAGAGAGCAGAGAAGCGAGAGAAGAGAGAGAAGCATGAGAAAGAGGAAAAGATGAGACTAAAAAGAAGGGGAAAGATGTAAACACCTTTTATCAACACGAAGAATGGCAGTTTTGGTTGCGGCGTCGTAACGAAGGATGTGAAGGTTGAGGTTCATGGCGCCCCCTCCGCTCTGTCCAAAGAGTGAGGTATTGGCTTGAAAGACTATATTTCGGAACAACGCAACATCAAGTTCTCTAATCGACTTTTCAACTTCTCTAATTTTTTTTTTGTTTTGATGAGAGGTCGGTAGGTAGGTAGCAGCAAAATCAACCCGATTGAGGGAAAAAAAGCATTGCAAAAAAACGTACAACCGAACGAGTAAAAAGTAGTGTTCTGGCCTAATAATGGTTTTCTTGCACTTGGTGTATGGAAGAAGTGGAGAAGATGAACTAGGAGGAGAAGCCGTCGCTACGTTTTCATCGTCGTTTCTTCTTTCCGTTTCCATTTTCTTTTTTTTTCGTTCTTGCCTCGGTTATTTCCATGACGACACGAATCATTACCGTGTCGACACGATATTTCTCATGTCGACGCAGTTGAATTTTGTGTCGACGTGAAAGAAATGAGAAAAGACTTTTGTTGTTGAGGAAGCTGCTTTGTACGATGAAGAAGGGGGAGGGTATGTTGTTGGGCGCCAGAGCACTGGCCTTGCTCAGCGCAACGTTGGCGTTGTTCCTGGTGGTGGTGGTTCAGCCCGTGTTGGCCCTAGAAACGGTGCAAGACGACTTCGTCCGCTTTGACGAAGCCCATGCACCTCAAAAGCGTGATGATGACGAGGAGGTGGAGGAGGACGAGGACTTGCCTTTGAAGAGCCAAGAGTTCGTCTTGGGTCCTTTCGAGGTAGCCGCGGCACACACGTTGTACATGCATCAAACGGAGGGCAAACACCGTCCACCGACAGAGAACAGCCAGGAGGATAGCCATGAAGGCTCTGCTGATAATTTGGGCATCAAATCCGTTCGTGCGTCTCTTCTCTTTGAGAATGGGACTGCTGTCCCTTCCTCTGCTGTTCAGCTTCGTTACTTTGGTTTGTTTCTTTCTTTCCTTCTCTCATTTCATTCTTGTCTTTTTAACACCACCCTAAATATGAAAGGGCTGATGACCACGGTGGAAGGCAGAACGGACGATATCTGCCCCGAAAGAGAAGGCCTTGTTGTGGCATGCACCTACTCTCCTTGTTCTATACAGTTTCCTGAAGGCTATGCCTATGCTCTTCCTCCTGGTACTCTTGTTCTTCTTCTTGTTGTTGTTGTTGTTGTTGTTGTTGTTGTTGTTGTTGTTGTTGTTGTTGTTGTTGTTGTTCCTCGTCTTGTTCTTGTTTCTTGTTCTTCGTCCTTCGTTCTTCTTCTAACTTGAGAAACTACACACAGAGGAAGAATGGGATGTTCACATTGCTCTGCAGAACAAGGACGAGCACAACACCTACAAAGTGACCCTCAAATACACCGTCCGCTATCTTCCTGCTGCTCAGACCAACCAACTCAAAGCTCTCACTCCTGTTCGTCTTCTTCCCGTCCTCTTTCAGCTGGCTTTCTCATTTCTGCTGTTTATCTTTTTCTTTATTCTCTCCTTCTCTTCTCTCTTCTCTCCAACAACAACAACACTGACAAAAGACAAACAAACAAATCAAAGGTATTGCTGGATGTTTGCGGTTGCAGCAGCGGAGCAGACGAATGTACCATCAATCAGGAGACTAACGTTCATAGCTTCACTGCTCCCTTTTCTGGGGAGTTGATATACAGCAAAGGTCGTTTGAGCGAAGGAGGACTCTACACCAGCCTGACTCTTAAAAAGGACAGCTCGAAGGATCGAGTGTTGCTTTGTAATTCCACTGCCGTTTCGTCGGATTCAGGTTCGACCACAGCATCTCCCGCAGTGCCTAAGCTGCATTCTTGTGAGCCACGAGTAAAGGTACTCTTCTCCACGCTCTCGTGTTTCTTTCTTTGTGCTCTAAAGCAATACTTCTTCCACAGGTGGTTAAAGGAGACAATTTGGAGTTGGTGGTTGCCTTTGCTAAGGAGGTAATAGCCACAGAAACGACCGCCATCGCTTCCATGGTAACTTATTGGGACACCGGCTCTTCTAATGGTTTCTCCTCCCCTTATCTTCTTTCTTTGTTATGTTTCTCACGCTTATCTATCTATCTCCTGTTTGTTTTGCACAGCACAAAAGACAGAATCAACTCCGCTGGTCGTCATTTTAGCGGTGGTGTTCATCGGAGCTATCATAGTGGGTTGTACAGCATGCTTCTATTGGCGTCACCGTGTCCAAGAAAAACAGCGAAAGGCGCGTTACGATCGAGCGGTTGAGTCATCTAGGGTACGTGTTTCTATTCCTCTCTGTCTCATCTCACTGGTTCACTTGTCTCCTCTACCACTCCTTTTCCCTCTTCTTTCCCCTCTTCTCTTTACTGTTGCTCTATCGTTTTCCATCCAGCTTTTTTCATATGCTTTTTCTTTTTTCCTTCCTTCTCGTTGCAGATGACCAACTTCTTTGTAGTCGATGAAGAGGAGGAAGGTAGTGATAATCAGGAAGAGGAGGACTTGAAAGAGTAAGCAAACAAACAGTGAGAGTGATGTATGTAAAAACCACATCACTCCACCACAAAGGAAAAAAAAAGAGAAAGAAATAGAAGAAAGAAACGAAAAGAAATGGTATGTGTAAATAAAATAAATAAAAGAGAAAGAGGAGAACGAACTTTTTTTTTTCAGGAGGAATGTTTTACAGGTCTAAAAGAAAATTTAAAACATTAGAAAGAAAAGAAGAAAGAAAAGAAAGAATAGGAAGATGAAGGAGGTATTCAGTGTTGTTGTTTGGCAATAAGTCTGTGTGTTTTTGGGGGGAATCAAATATAAGTTTTTGAGAAGGTGAATCGTTTTCGATAGAGAAAGGGAGGAACAAATGAAATAATAAAAAGAAAGAGAAAACTAGAGCGAGAGGGAGAGAGATAGAATAAAAGCAAAGCGAATATTTGAGGATAGAAGCAGAAGAAGAAGAGAAAGTGTTCTGTGCGTCCAGAGCATCGAAGTAACGATGAGGATAGAAGCATTATTTTTTTTGAACAGATGGATGAAAGTGAATGAAACAGTAAAACGAAAATAGAACAAAAACGAATGAAAAGGCAAAAGATTAACAAAAAAAAAGAGTATCATGTGCGGGAGTGGAACCTCAAATATTGGAGATTCCTTATAGCGCTGGAACAGTCGTGCAGCAGCGCCAAATACTTTTGACACTCAGCGGTGGCGTAGATGGGGGTTGCCTCCAATTGTTGTCTCGCTTCGTCCATCTTTGCATAAATGGTGGCAAGTGAAGAATCAACAATGGCAATTGGGTCTAGATACGTCGTTCGTGGTTCTTGTTGAGATTGTTGATGATGCTGTTGTGAAGCAGAAGGAAGAGACGTTGGAGAAACGGGAGAGTAACGAAGGGATGGAAGAACAGCAGTCGGTTGTGGAGTCACGGAAGGAGGACTCGTCGTTGGAGAGGCGAAGGTGAAGCCAGGGAGTGAAGAACGGTGTTGTGTGGATGCGGAAGATAGCGAGGGGGCGGGGGAAGAGGAGGAGGGAGCGCTGGTGGCTGCTCGAGAGGGGGGTTGGTGTGGCGGTGCTTGTTGGTAAGCAGAGGAGAAGAGGGAGGGAGCATTGTGAGCCATTTGGAGGTAGGCCTCAAACATTGCTTGCGGGGAAGTGGATGATGGCACAGGGAGTTCTGCATTGCGTGATTTGGAGTCATCCTCCTCCTTTTGTTGGAAAATTATCACAAGCCACGTAAGCCATTTTGTTAAGAGGAGAGTAGGATAGAGCGAGAGTATTGAGGAGAGAGAGAGAGAGAGAGAGAGAGAGAGAGAGAGAGAGAAAGAGAGAGAGCATACGTTTTCTTCATCAACATCACCACCGCTAAAGCCACGCAGCCGGCTCCGTTTCCTCGCTTCCTTCTCGGCGCCTTCTTCCTTTTTGTGGATAATGCCGGGGCGGCCTCTCTTCTCCTCCGCAGCTGTGGCTTTGTCAGCCGTTGCGGCACCGGCCGCGGCGGAGCGAGACGAGGAGGAGGCAGCAGCGGGAGAGCCTTCGGAGTTGGCCGAGGGGTTGGAATTGTTATTGGTGTTGGTGTGGTTGTTGTTGTGGCTTGGGTCCTCTGGGACCACAAACGCCTCGCATGAAACACAGAACAGCCGTTTGTCTTTGGACCTCATCAAAGGCACCTATTTTGTTAGAAAAACAAAAGAAAAGAAACGGTTTTCGTTCGAGGTGAGAAACTCCACAAAAAAAAAAATAACAAAAATCACAACCAACGCACTCAAAAAAAAAAAGTAAAAAGAACAAATCAACTGCACATCAAACAACTACATATAAACTGCCGAGGGGGAAAACAACGAATACATGTCAACGACGTACGCTGCAGGTTGGTTTAGGGCAGTAAGAGTCCATCATGCACCACCCAAGCAGGAGCTTCTCGGCGAGCTTCTTGCTGTCCTGATCAGCCTTTTCCCTCCTCTTTTTGAAGGCCTCCTCCTCATCTTTGGTCCAAAGCGTTTCGCTACCGTCCTGACCGTCTCCTTGCGACATTTTTTTGCTTTGCTTTGCGTTGCTTAACTTTTGTTTATGTTTTGCGTAATGAAGTTCAAACAACAGAAAAGGGGGGCAGTTTGGGGCGATAATCTCAAAAATTATTTGTGTCTTTCTGCCTTTTCCTTCTTTTTCCTCTTTTCCGGTTTTTCTTTCTTCTTTTGTTGGATTTTCCAGAATGCCTAAATAGGAGGGATTGGGTTAAAGTGTCCAGCCCCAAAAAACCACTTTACAGGCTACTGGTGGGGGCAGTGAGGCATGTCTACCAAGGACAAAGATTGTCCGTCACGGTGATTCGGTTGCGATGAACTGGCCAGCTGACGCTGCTGTTTACTTATTAAGATTATAATCTGATGGGGACCCTCAGGTGATTACGTGCTGCTATCGTCACCATGATGATCGTGATACTCAACATATTATGTTGACGCGTCACCACGCCTTTTAAAGGAAAAGTTCACGACAACGCCCATAATAGACACCTACCCAATATATCAATGAATTTTCAATGTATTATGCCGAAACTAATTTGGCCTTTTATAGGCAATAAATAAAAAAAGGGTGTCTACAATAAAAAAACGAGAAGAAAAAAGAGAGAGAAGGGATGCGCAGGTCTGTGACAGTGGTGACTTTTAGAAAGCGTCTCGCAACAAAATTTCTTTGGCTTCATTGACCTTGCTGGCGAGAAAGTCGGAGCCGCCGTTGTCGGGATGGTTGGCCAACATGATCCGCCGATGGGCCATTTTGATTTTTTCCTTTGAGGCACTTTGTCTGGATGGAGAGGATGAGGCAGTGAAAAAAAAAAACACAAAAACCATGAAAAGGAACGAACCGGATGCTCAAGATAAGCGCAGCCTCGCCACGCGTCATCTCTGGTTCGAACCCTCCTTCATAAAACTTTTTGA
The DNA here is from genome assembly GCA_031835245.1 of Balamuthia mandrillaris. Taxonomy (NCBI): domain Eukaryota; phylum Discosea; order Longamoebia; family Balamuthiidae; genus Balamuthia; species Balamuthia mandrillaris. Next base: position 76,280 of record JAVKOQ010000142.1, on the reverse strand, counting down.
AAGAAGGAGCCCGTCGCTGAAACATTTTGCTCCAATTCAATCCTGTGAAAAGTGAGATTAGATGAGACTCCGCAAAAGAAGAGAGAAGAGAGGGAAAGTCGGTACCTCCTCGGGCCTTTAAGTTCTGGCTAGCTTGCATGGCCACTCGGCCCAGCATCGCAGTTCCGGCCACACCAACTCCCAAAGCAAGGATCAACGACTGTAAGGACGTTCCGGCAAAAAAAAAAAAAAAAGAAACAATGGAGGGAAAGGATCAGCAAAAATGGAATCACAACACTCCATCGGAGAACATAACACCCAAAACTGCAACGCACCATGTTGTTGTTTCTGTGTGTGAAAAGGGACCCTTGTGTTCCGCACTACTCCGTGTTTGTGTGTCTGTTCCGCGTTGTTGTGGCAAGCCTGATAAACAGACACACGAGGGATCTACCCTTTTTTTTTTTCGAGGAATTCGACCTGAGGGTCCTAAGATTATATTAGTTATGCATCGAATGTGAAGAATGCTACTAATCGTGTCGACACTATCACCACATGTTGTTGCTCGTTCATATTGCGTAGCGAGAGAGAGAAAAAGGGATGGAGGACGATATCGTTGGTGCGGCACCACCAGGAGCCCCAGGCCACAGCAACAAAGGACGAAACCACCGTCGTAGGCAAAAGGCCGGTAGTGGACCTATCGCCTCCTCCTCCACCAGCAGCAGTTGCAGCCCGCGCCGCCCCAAATTGGCCCTCCTCAAAACCCTCAGCGAGAAGACCCTGCCCTTCACCAAGACCCATGCCTTTCAGGCCCTGCCCACCCCCGACCTGAGCGCGTTGCCAGAGGCGGCCCACCGGCTGGAGTACCGCTACCTGGATGAGGAGAAGGACTATGAGCCTTTGCTGCCGCCTAAAGTGAAGAACCCAGGCAATGCCACCGACTTTGTATTTGTGCCCTATACCTTGGAACGAGTAACTATGCCCCTTCTTTCTTTGTTGTTATTGTTGTTTGTTCTTCTTGTTCTTCTTGTTCTTCTTGTTCTTCTTCTTCTTCTTGTTCTTCTTGTTCTTGTTCTTGTTCTTCTTCTTCTTTGTAGTTGGTTGGGTTATGTTCTGACTATGAAAATGACAAACAGATGATCTTGTATGGAATGTGAGTGGTTTCCTCCTCCTCCGTTCTAGAGGAATTCTCTTTGCTTCTTTTAAAAGCATTCTTATACATCTCTCTCTCTCTCTCTCTCTCTCTCTCTCTCTCTCCCCGATGATTCCGTTTCTCCTCTCGCTCTCTCTTTCTCGCTCTCTCCTCCCAGGTTTATATGTTTGGATTCATTTTTGTTTGTCTTCACCGTGTTGCCCATTCGTGCTGTTATAGCCCTTTGGAAGCTCATCGTGTACGTTGCAGTGTTCTTTTTCTTTGTTCTTCGTCTTTGTTCTACTTTTTTATGTTTGATGTTTAACGTTGGCTATTTTTTTGTGAACCAGAGGCAAAAAGTTGCATGCTATTCAAAAGGTACTTCTTTTTTTTGTCATCTCCTTTTTATTGTTACGCTGGCTTTTTCATCTATGCTTGATTGTCATGCTTACTGTTTCCAACGGCATGTAATAGGTGGATTTGTTGAAAATGATGTTAATAGTGATGGGGTTTCTGTTGTTGCGCCTTTTGGACATTCCCCGATTATCCAATTTCATTCGCAAAGAGTACATAGTAACCATCTTTATACGCTTCTTGTCGTTGTTCTTTTTTTCCTTCTTCAATAGTCGTTATCGTCTCCTTCCTTCCTTCTTCCTTCTTTCCTTCCCGTGCGTTTCTTGATTAACCAAGTATTAAATAAACAGGTCATTGTTGAAGTTGAAAATCTTATTCACGCTTCTCGAACTAATGGACCGACTATTGTGCAGTTATGGCCTCAATGTAACACTCTCTCTCTCTCTCTCTCTCTCTCTCTCTTGATGAAACAAAATTTAATGTATATTCAGATTCTTGGAAGCCTCTTTTGGGCTGTTAATCAACCCTTAGAGCGGGTGAAAAGAGGCTACACGTGGCACTTTGTCCTTGCCATCATTTACACAGCTGTTCACTCCACTTTTCTCCTCTTTCATATCGCTGTGGTACACGTTTTCGTTTTCTCTATTCCATTAGCTGCATTGTGCTGAGCAGTCTTCTCTCTCTCTCTCTCTCTCTCTCTCTCTCTCTCTCTCTCTCCCTCAGTTGGACGTAGCAATGGCTGGTAAGAACAACACTCTGCTAACGCTGCTCATTTTGGTTCAATTTGCCGAGATGAAATCTGCTGTCCTAAAAGAGTTTGACGAAAAGAAACTTTATGATATGTCATGTGGAGGTTTGTGCTATCTCTTATCATTTGAACGAAATTACCATCTTAAGTTAGTCTTTTTTATTCTTTTCTGTTAAACTAAGATATTACCGAAAGGTTCCAGTTGATAGTATACTTGGTGCTACTCTTCTTCCACAATATGGATAAGCATTCCAACGTATGTTTTCCCCGTGAGCGAGAGGAGAGGAGAGGAGACAAGGATATTGATTGGCTCTCTTTTGTGCTTCTTCTTCCAACAGGATTCCATTTGGGATTTAGGCTTCGCCATAATGCGTACAGCTTGGATGAAACCACTTCTTGTTGCGCTTTCTATTGTTTATGTTTCAGAGCTTCTCGTTGACTGGTTTGTCCGTCCATTTGTTTGTTTATTTGCTTTATTGTCTTATAATTTTGTTTTGAATGCAGGATAAAGCACACCTCTGTAATCAACTTCGGTTCTCTTTCAGCCAATATTTATACCAAGGTATTTATCTTATCATTCTGTTACTTCTTTCATTCCTCTCTCATATCTATGTTTCATAACACAACAGTTTAGCTATAAACTCTCGCACAAACTCAGCAACGTACCATCTGCTGATGTAAGTATTCTCTCTCTCTCTCTATCACTTTGTCTATCCATAATCGTGCCTAAATGTATATTTTTTCAGTTTCTCACAGATCGAACACAAACTGTTGCTCGTGACATGGGAATGATGCCTCTCCCATTGGCCATTCTGGTAACTTCTTTCTGCTACTGCTTCTCGTGTTTTTGTTCTTGTGCTACTTTTATTTGTTCTTCCTCTTGCTCTTGCTCTTCCTCATCCTCTTCTTGTCTCTTTGTTGGTTATTAGGTACTTAAAGTGATGAGCGATTGGATGCCAGATGCATTCAGCTTAGTCTCCATTGTAACAGTAGCTGTATGCTATGCTCTCCTTCTCTTGCTTAGAATTCTTAGCGGTTATATCCTCTGTCTATTCATTCAATCTTATTCTGGCCGCAACAGACGGTATACTCTCGTTCATTCTTGCTCTGCTTCTCTCTTTTCGGTTTCGCTTTTTATCATCCTCTGTTGTTCCTAACCAAGGGTTTTTTTTTGGGTATAGAGCAAGCACCGTTTCTAAGTTATTCCTTCTTGGCAAAAAGCATGAAGACTGGAGCAAGGAAGACTAGCACTGCTATCTGTGAAATAGCCCTTCACTCACTCTCTCTCTCTCTCTCTCTCTCTCTCTGGCACTGTAGCATTGTATAATATTTATAATATCGTTCCTTAATCTTCTTGTTTGCCTCCTTTCACTTCTTTGCATCAATGCGTAGAATGTCGATCTCTCTCTCTCTCTCTCTCTCTCTCTCTCTCTCTCTCTCCTCTTCCGCTCTCAATATCTATTATGTTGGGATGCCACAATCTAAATTTACCGTATAACAGTTGAACACGTCAGCATTGCTTCCATTTTGGGAACATATCTATTAGGTCGAGATCAGCGAAAAAGAAAGAAAGCAGAAAGGAGCAAGCAAATGCCGTTGATAGCGGCACAAGAACGGCGCAGCGATGGCACGCCGGTGCTTCCGGAGGAGGACGAGGAGGTCCGTCTCGTGCAGCCACACGCTACGCTCTATCTCGGAGAGACAAAGGAAGGGGAGGGCACGCTCTACGTGACCACCAAGCACGTCATCTGGCTCTCCGCTGAGGATGAGAGCAAGGGCTACTCCATGGACTTTTACTACATCCTCCTGCACGCCATCTCGAGGGACTCCTCGGCCTTTCCTTACCCTTGTATATACTGCCAGCTGGACTCTAGCCAGCAAGGGGAAGATGAAGAGGAAACTATCACCGATGAGGCTCGATTTGTAGTGCCAGAAGAAAAACGTAGTAGCACTACTTGATTTTGTGGTGTTTTTTGGAGTGAAAAACGAATCACTAATCTTCTTTCCTGTTGACCATCCAGTCTCCAGTGTGTATGACGCCTTTTGCAGTTGTGCTGCACTTAACCCTGATCAAGTTGAAGGTCTCTCTCGCAGATTTCCTCTTCTCTCCTCCTCTTTCTTCTAACATTTCTTTTACTGTTGCAAAAAAAGAGGATGAAGGAGAGTTTGTCTTCAATAGAGAGGAAGTCTATCGCGGCAGTGGCCTTGACATGACAGAGCTGCAAGCACCACTGCAAGAAGATGAAGACGCCGATTATGATGGCCGCTATGATGACGATGAAGGTGAAGAGGAAGATGGAGATGGAGAGGAAGAGCAAGAGAAGCAAACATGAAGAGAAAGCAAAGCTTAAAAAAATATTTAAATAGAACGATGAGACGAAACCAACAACAAGGAAAGACAACAAGACCGGAGCCTTCTCTTTCCGCACACATGGCATTCTTACAGTTGAGGATGAGGTTACTTTATGGTGGTGAGCAGGTCTCTCACATGATGCTTTGACGAAGTCTGTTGGCCCGGACCAAGTTGATGATGCCAACGATCAGAATGATCGTACCCGCGAGGGGCAAACCCCAAAGCACGTACACCCAACCAGGGAGGGCCAGCGACAGGGCCACGGAGATGGCGATGCCCAGGGCAATGAAGCATATGCCAATGATGATTTGGGTGAGGCCTCGTCTCCTCAGCCTTGCCGCGTAGAAGGAGTCATCGTAAATGACCCTGGTTGGAGAGAGAAACAGGGAAAGAGAGTATGAGAGGGAAAGAGCAGCAGAGAAGCGGGAGAACGGGAAAGCAGCGGGAGAGAACCGCCACCAGAGAAGGAGAGACGAGAAAAAAAATACAAGTCAGTTTCAAAGCAGCTTCAAAGCAGAAGAAGAAGAAAAAAGGCACATAAGACAAAACATAAACAAGACCAACTTTGTGGTAAGGAGTTGGTTTTGTTACATATTAAAAAAATAAGAGAACCATGCAGCAAGGAACAACAACTCCAAAAAAAAAGTAATTGAACGTACGCAGAATGAGAGACCAGAGGGGGAGGTCCATGAAAACCGTGCTGCTGCGGCGGTTGTTGGTACATGATGTCCCCGCCATAGGCGGGCGGGGCTTGCTGGTAGGCGGTGGCCGGGTAGCCTCCCTGCGGGGGTGGCTGTTGGTAGGCGCCGCCGTAGCCCTGTTGGGGTGGTTGCAGGCCTTGGTACGGCGGTTGCAGGCCGCCCTGAAAGTCTGTGGCTTTGGCTTCTCCGCTCATTGCTGAGGTTTCTTTTCTTCTTCTTTGTTGTGCTCTCTTTTTCTTTCCACCCAAAAAAAAAACACAAGTCGATACCATTTCTCGTGACGACGTGAATTTTCACCGTGACGACACGAAAAATTATCCATGACGACACGAAATTTTCAATTTTTGATTTTTCTAAGCCAACCAGTTCTTGTGGGGGTGGAGTTCTCCAAGGGGAAGAAAATGCGAAAGAAGAAGCAAGGAATGAAGACAAAAAATGCTGAAGAGAATGAAACAGGAATAACGTGTTATTGTTACAACAAATAGAAAGATGAATGAAAGCATGGTAACGCTTTCAAAACGGAAAAAAAAATAATCGATGTTTCTTCATGCGATAAGGCTACGAGGCTTTGCTTTGGCTTGACAAATATAAAAGGTTCCGCAATAGAAGTTGCCAATGTTCCAAGAGCCCTTCATCTCCTTTCCTTTCAGCTTTCCGGTGAAATGGACGGCGGTGCCGTTGGTGTAAGTCTTGGCCATGGTAACGTTGCCCTTTCGGTCGAAGCAGCCCGACCAGGAGTATTGGCCGGCCACGTCCTGTCCGAGCCCGCTTATTCTCTTCTCTTGGTCGTGCCACACCAGGTTCAGCGTCATGCTCGCCTTGAAGGTCCCTTTGATATAGTACCCCACCCACCGCTTCTCCATTTCTCTCTCTTGTGCTCCGTGGGTTATTTGTTTTTTTTTGTTTGGCTGGGCATGAGATTGGTCAGCAATAAGTGCACAACAGCTGCACGCAAGAAGCAAAGCTGCACAATAGCTGTAGCAATAGTGCATATTTTGTGCAGGAATGGTCCACCTTGCAGGAAGGGCTGAACAAATGGTGCACGATGGCTGCACGAAACTATGAGAAAAACTAAACAGAAAAGGAAAACAACAACTGGAGAAAGAACGAAAGAGAGAGAGAGAGAGAAGCGTTTTTGTTTTCTTGCGGTTGCTGCGCACTTCCCCAACAACAACAACAACCTTAACTACACTCTACTACCATCCCTAACGTTACGCACGAACCATTTAAAAAAAAAAGAATCAGCCATGCAAAACATGGAAGAACTGCAGTCCTACTGGGACAAAACAGAGCCTCTCAAGCTGGAGGACCTGCGCTCCCAGCTGATCCGCCAGGAGGAGACCATCATCTTCGCCCTGATAGAGAGGGCGCAGTTCCACCGCAACCCCATCATCTACGAGGAGGGAGGGCTGGAGACCACCAGCACGTTGGGAGGGAAGAGCTTCCTGGAGTTCTTCCTCTGCGAGACGGAGAAGGTGCAGAGCATGATGAGGCGCTACACCTCCCCCGATGAGCACGCCTTCTTCCCTGAGGAGCTGCGCTCGCCTGTGCTCCCGCTGCTCAACTACAACGCCGCTATTCAGCCCAACCAGATCAACATTAACCCAAAGGTTTGCTCTTCACTCTCTCACTCTCTCATTCTCTCATTCTCACTCTTCCTCTCTCACTCTCCACTCTCTCACTCTCTCACTCCCACGTTGTCATCTTCGCTCATTGTCCTCTCCTTCTTCTCATGAATAACTTACAAAACAACACCGAATAAACAATTAGGTGATGAGAGTGTACGTCGAGAAAATGGTGCCATTGATCTGTCCACGAGTCAAAAACGACCACACGGAATACGGCTCCTCTGCTCTCTGCGATATCAACGCGCTGCAAGCCCTCTCCAAACGGATCCACTACGGTAAGTTCGTGGCCGAGGCCAAGTTCCACCACCAGAGAGAGCTCTACACTCGCCTCATCGAGAAGAACGACGCGGAAGGTATTATGGATCTCCTCACCAACAAAGAGGTGGAGGAGAAGGTGTTGCAAAGAGTGAGGGCCAAGTCCTTGGCCTACGGAAGGGACATTGAGGATGAGGAGCGGTTCATCGCTGGCCCTTCCGGAGAGAGAAGCCCTAGAGACACAAACTATAAGGTGGACCCAGATGCTATCGTGCAGATATACAGAGACTTTTTGATCCCGTTGACCAAGGAAGTGCAACTTGCCTACCTCTTGCAACGCGTGAACAATCTCAGGTTCGTTTATCTTTACGCGTCGTTTCTATTGTCCATTCTAACTAAAGCGTACAACAGAGTTGCTTATTTGGCACCAGCAGCAAGCTATTCGCACGGAGCTGCTCAAAAGTACTTTGGCACGACCAACGTCAAGTATGTGGGATTCCCAAGCTTCAATGCAGTCTTTGAAGCTGTTCTCTCTAATAAGACTCACTATGGAATCGTTCCGGTCGAGAACTCCACAACTGGTCGTGTTGCTCAGACTCTTAACATCTTTTTCGAAAGGTACTCCCTCACTTACGAGATTGTTCTTCTTCTCCTTTTTAATCTTCATGTGCATTCTTTCTTCTTCTTCTTCTTCTTCGTCTTCTTCTTGTTCTTCTTCTTCTTCTTCTTCTTCTTCTTCTTCTTGTTCTTGTTCTTCTTCTTCTTCTTCTTCTTCTTCTTCTTGTTTTCTTCTTCTTCTTCTTGTTCTTCTTCTTGTTCTTCTTCTTCTTCTTCTTCTTCTTCTTCTTCTTCTTCTTCTTCTTCTTCTTCTTCTTGTTTTCTTTGTTCTTCTCCTTCTGCTTTTCTTACCACAAAATATCGTTGGTTCAGTGCTGCAAATGTAAAAGTTTGTGGAGAAACCTATTTGAAGATAGCGCACAGTCTAATTCGCCATAAGGACAGCGGAGATCGGCCTGTCAAGAAAATATTTAGCCATCCCCAAGCCCTAGACCAATGCAAACAGTGGCTCAGGATTAACTATCCGGATGTATGTTTCTCTTGTTCCTTATCCTGTCTCTGTCTCTGTCTCTGTCTCTGTCTCTGTCTCTGTCTCTGTCTCTGTCTCTGTCTCTGTCTCTGTCTCTGTCTCTGTCTCTGTCTCTGTCTCTGTCTCTGTCTCTCTGTCTCTGTCTCTGTCTCTGTCTCTGTCTCTCTGTCTCTGTCTCTGTCTCTGTCTCTGTCTCTCTCTGTCTCTGTCTCTGTCTCTGTCTCTGTCTCTGTCTCTGTCTCTGTCTCTGGGTCTCTTCTCTGTCTCTGTCTCTCTGTCTCCCTCTCTCTCTCCTCTTCCCCCCCCCTCTCTCTCTCTCATTGCCTCCATTCTTCCTAACAAAAACAATCCTAGGTGGAATTGTTGGAGACAACAAGCACTTCCAAAGCAGCCGAGCTTATATGTAACGCCACCACTGAAGAAGAACTGTCCTGTGCAGCCATTGCTAGCCAGTTGTGTGTGCGAGAATATCCCAATCTCAAAATAATCTCCAAAGACATCCAAGACAATGGCACTCTTCCTTCCTTCTCTCTGCTTCCTATTCTCTTCGTTTTTTCCGTTGTTGACAAACATACACACAACAGAAAACAACACAACAAGATTTGTGGTGCTAGGCAAACATTTTGGCAGCCCCTCTGGGCGCGACAAGACGCTGATGACGTTCGGCGTGCGGCACGAGACGGGCTCGCTCTCCAATGTTCTCTCCTTGTTCACCTCTCATAACATCAACCTTTCAGCCATCGAAAGTCATCCTGACAAGAGCCAAAGTTGGAGCTATAACTTTTTGGTGGAGTTGGATGGACATGTGGAGGACGAGCATATCAAGAGCGCTTTGGAGGAGTTGCAGCAGTTCACCACCTTTCAAACCATTTTTGGATCGTTTCCTGAAGCATGGATATGAATCGTGTCAAAACAACAAACATAATAGAGGTTACTTTCTATTGATGTATTGCTTTTTTTTTGCTGCTCCGTGTTTGTCTTTCTTTCTTTCTTGTTGTGTCTCCTTTTTTTTCTTAAAAATTCTTTCTTTTAGTTTTGTAAATAGGCGCATAAAGGGGTGCACAAAGTTGACGAACAGAGCATTACAACAACACCAGCAGAGCATAGAAAATAAACAACTATCCCGTTTCCTCCACTTTCACGTTTATTCAACTTTTTTTAATTAAGCTAAATTAATCATGATATCTAAATAATAGCAAAAGAAAGAAAAGACGAACAGAGCATTACAACAACGTCAACGGAGATGCAACAACAAGAAGACCAACCTTTAGCGTATCGTCCTTCTTCACCTCGTTCCAATGGCGCAAAGAAAGGTTTTTAAAATCCTTCTCCCTTTTTGACATAACTATCTTTTTTTTGAGTTTTTGAACTCAGAATCAGTTTTTTTTCTTTTAGTCGCAATCGTAACAGAAGAGGCAAACGACGTTCAAACAGAAGAAGAAAACGACGAGGACAAAAACAATTGTGATGATCAATGGCAAGTGGGCACACCTCGATCCAACCAGGCTGAACTCGGAACTGATCTCCTTCTTCGCGCCGAACGAGTCAAACGAGAACGGAACGAACAAGCCAAACAAAAACAACGCAGTCATACGCTTCAAACTGGCGACGTTAAGGCTTCAAACAGGATCGAACAAAAGGACAAAGCAGCAATAAATAACGAAGACGAAAAGAAGAAAGAAGAGAAAGGAAAAGAGAAAGAAAAAGAAGAAGAGAAGCTAGTGGCCGACCGAGCAACTTCAGCGACGGTATCAACAAAGCCTTCTTCTGCTTCTTTTGATCCTCTGCAACTTGATCTGAACAACGTTCGTAAAAATGTTTGTAGCGATGATGCACAAGCCGGTGAAGAGGAAGTGAGAAAAGCAGACGAGGAAGATGACAGTGATGATGACGCAAGATATAAGTTCAAGTTAAGAAAAAGTGTCTCACAAAACGTGTTGAAGAAAACGGCCGATTCAGAATGGCTTCTCGAACAACTTCGTAACTGTTCTTCTAACGACGAACAAGAAAACCAAGTGGAAGACAAAAGACGTTCCAAAACACTGTCATCCGTTGATATGCAATCCATCAGAAACAACGACAGCAACAACAATAACAACGGAAGAAGAAGAATGGCTTCATTGTCAAAGTCAGCAAGAAAAACGCCGAGAATGTCATCACATTCATCTTCGGGAAGAAGAAAAGGAATATACAAGGAGATGCCGCCTGTTGAGAATGTTGGATTGGATACATTAGGACCTTTTGACGACCCATTCTTGATTTGTAGATTCACGTTAAAGAAGTATTATCTTCAGGAAGGCCTGAACACGATCGGTATGCTATCTTACATGTCATTCCTTATTATCCATTGCTTAAAAAAACATGAATGTTATTAGGGAGAGCACATACAACAATAACAATGAATGAAGCCACAATGTCGAGACAACATTGTGCTATACTCATAGAAAACGGCAAACTATGGATCTCTGATCGTAACTCTACTCACGGCACATTTGTTGGAAGGCAACGAATAACCGACAGTACTCAACTCACGAAAGGTTAAACTTTTCTTTTTGCTCTGTTTGTTTGTGTTTTCAAACATGTGATGAACAATGTTTAAATGAACAACAGGAGTAAAGCTGAGATTAGGAGAGAGACGTTTAGTGTTGGATTGGCGAACTCCGTTGATCGAAGGCGAATTGTGCAAACGCAGTCCCGCCTTCCACAAGAGTTGGCAGAAACGATATTGTGTGCTTCGCCTCAAGTGCCGTTCTGCCTTTCCAAAACTGTACTATTATAAGACATCCAAAGTGCGTTATCGCCTCCTTTCTATTTCTCCATTTTCTTCTTTTTCTCTTATTTTTCATTCTTCACATTGGGGGATGAATAACACCATGATGACCGCTTTCATCACATTACTTTCTTTTTCTGAGAATATCTCTGCTGAACTTCTGCAATTCTGAATAATGTTTCATCTCTTCCTTTCTTTTGTTCGCTGTTCTATTTTCTTTTCTTTGGCTTCTTGTTTCTTTTCGCTTTCGCTAACTTAACAAAAAAACAAAACAGAGTAAAGAACCATTAGGAAAGCTAGATATTCGAGACATCATCAAAGTAACAGACTCGGATAAGCCCAACATTTTCACCATCAAAACCAAGAATCGAACCTACGAGATGAGGGCCTCCTCCGAGAGCCTTCGCAACGAATGGAGCCACGCCTTTGCTCTCGCTCTGCGCAACTTGCGCGAAGGGGTTTACACTCGGAACAGCAGTCGAAGAGGAAGCCGAAGCCACGACCACCATGAGGACGATACGTACTCCTCCTCTTCCACCTCTTCTTATCGAAGCACATTCACTGCTTCGAGGTCGACGACGTTGTCGTCGTCGTCCCCGTCGAGAAGACCTTCCACATACAACCAACGCTACCCGCATCGCAACGAAGCCACATGGAACGGATAAACACGAACTTGCAACAGAGAGAGAGAGAGAGAGAGAGAGAGAGAGAGAGAGAGAGAGAGAGAGATCTGTCTATTGTTTCCATTATATTTTAAAAGTTTGTCAATATTATCACAATTTAACGATGATTGATGATATTTTTGAAGGTTCACGATAAATAAGAGGTTATAAATAATTATCGTAAATAATCTTAAAGCATTACAAAGCGAGAAGGAAACGAGAATTGTTTTCTCACTATCTCACTAAACATTGACTTTTAACGCAGGAAAACAGTGTCGTTTTTTCTTTCCTTGTCTCTGCGTTATGTAAAGAAGAGCCAACTAACCGAAAGAAAAAACGACTTTCAATCATAGAAATAACACCAAAAGAAAGAATTTAAGAATAGACAGAAAAATGCAGAACACAGCAGCAGAAGAGGAACTGCCAACGGAGAACGAAGCCGTTTGTCGCCCACTGAAGGGCAAAACAACAAATACCAAGAACGGATCCACAAAGACTCCCTTATGGCGGTGCAAAGCTTGCCGTTGGCACCTTTTCCTTCCAGTCACCTCCGAAGAAGAAAAGAAAGAAGCTTGTCCGATATGTTCCGGTTCGTTTGAGCTTTCAGAAGAAGAAAGCAGCCCACCATTCCGTCCACCAAACCCTTTTGCTTCTTCTTTGTCATCTTCTTCTTGCCGAGAAGAAGAAGAAAACGAGGAACAAGAAGGGGAGAGAAGAGGAAAGGTTCAAGTGTATAATATTGGAACTGTGAAACAAAGGAAGAAGAAAGGCATTCCACCGAAAGAAGAAGGCGCCACTCGCTTCGTTTGCATATCAGACACGCACAGCAAACATAGACAGCTCGACCTGCCTGAAGCTGACGTTCTTATTCATTGTACCTTTCCTTTTCCTCTGCATTTGTACGGTTGCGAGAATAACTTTCTGTTTAAAGGTGGTGACTTCAGTTTAAGCTGCAAAGAAGAGGAGCTGCTCGACTTTACTGAATGGATTGCCGAGCTGCCATTTGCTCACAAGATTGTCATTGCTGGTAAACTCCCTGCTCTCTCTCTCTCTCTCTTCTCTCTCTTCTCTCCTCTCTCTCTCTTCTCTCTCTCTCTCTCTCTCTCTTTCTCATAACAATGATAAACGAAAAGGGAATCATGATGTAATGATGGACACAGTGTTCTATGAACATCATTGGTGGCGTTACCACCGACAAAAAGTGGAGCATCATATTCAACTCAAACAGCGATTGGAAGAGGTTTGTACATATCTCGAACACAAACTCTATCAAGTAAACGGCATCAACATCTTTGGTTCACCATGGTTTGTTCTTTTCCCCCTCTCTTTCTTCTTCTTTGTTGTTGATAAAAGCATGAAAAGGGTGCCGTACTATCACGATTGGGCGTTCATGTTGGATGACGAAGCAACTCTCGCAGAAGGATGGCGAATGATCCCACCAACAGTGGATGTGCTGGTAACGCATGGCCCTCCTCGTGGCATCAGGGATGGGCCGATGACTGCTGGTTGCATTCCGCTCGCCGAAGCGGTCTTGAAGCGAATCAAGCCTGCCGTTCATTGCTTTGGCCACATTCACGCTGGGTAAAGAGTTTTTTTTTTGTTTAAAGCGTTTCTTTCTCATGTTTAACTCTTCGCAGGTATGGCATGGCTAAGCGGGGCTCATCTGTGTTTCTCAATGCTGCAACAGTCAATAATAGGTACAAGGTAGCTAACACACCCATTGTCTTTGATGTTTATAAATAAACCCACAACGAAGAAACAGCGTGAGCATCCGTTCAATACTAGATGGTCCGAGACGCGCTAGGGTCCTCTCGTACGTAAGAGACGCGTCGGTAGAGGGAACAGTTGGTTTCTCGTTGTGCAAAGATGCACTTTGAAGCGAGTCAGTGGAACATTCCGCAGGTTGACTAGTCAACAAATGAGTTCAGATTTCTTTTGATGCCAAACGTCGTCTTGTCGGTGGCGCTGTCCACTTTTTGTTTGCGTGAGCTGCGCAGGTCACACCATCTTTATCAAAAAGTCAGTTTCAGAAATATTGTTTACAAAGAGAAAGAGAGAGAGAGAGAGAGAGAGAGAGACAGAGAGAGAATAAGGGTGGGAGGGGGAGAGAGGAGAGAGAGAGAAACAAACTGAAGGGGATTTCCGGCTTCGAATCTGGCTCGGCTCCATCGTTTGGTGCGGCGGTGCTCTCCTTCTCCTAGGATGTCTTTGTTAACCTTTACAATACGCGCTTTACGAGGACGATGAAAGACATTAGGAGCGCCTTCCCACATGGCCTTTGTTGGTGCGTATATCGACAGTAGATCTATAAAATAACGATGATGCTGTTTCGTACCGTTTGTAATTGATAAGTAGAGAACGCAAGAGATAGGAAGGAGGAAGAAAAAAAAAAGAAAAGAGAAGAAAATGAGGAATAGAAACCGTTAAGAAATGGGGAAAATGAAGACCAAGATATGATTTGCAAAAATCGAGTTGAATATGCGCTTGCCATCCCGATACATGAATTCTATATCAGAATCGAGTTGCTGATCAGAAGAATGAAATGAAAGAGAGATAAGATGGGCGACATGGCAAACATACTTGTCAGGAGAGTCCATAAGGCAACAGCTGCAAATTGCATTGGTCCTTTCAAAAATAATCCAGTACTCGTGCTTTGTGCCCTGCTCGTCCTCTCCCTTGTTGAAGACAGAAGAAACATGAGCTCATATGAATAAATGTGAGAGAGAGAGAGAGAGAGAGGGAGAAAACAAACTGCAAGTTGCTGAGACAATTGAGAAAGACACGCTCGCTCTTTACTGGAATCAGCGGATCTCTTCAAAGTGGCAATAGCTTGCTTGACTTCATCTTTCAACTCTTCTTTTGTAAGCTGTCCCGTTTTTACTTTATCAGAGAGCTTGGTGTTTGCCGCTTCCTAAAGTGAAGAAGGACGAAACGAACCAAAAAAAAAAAAGAGGAGGGAGAGGGGAGAGAGAGAGAGAGAGAGAGAGAGAGAGAGAGATCAAGGGTGGGAGGGAGGGAGGGAGAGAGAGAGAGATAAGAATGGTCAGTAAACAGTAAAATAGGGCATCCGTACAAACGTACAAATGGCATCAATATGAAAGACAACAAAGCTTCCACAGCCATCATTCTAACTTTTTTATCTTCATTCTCGTCTAGAAGCTGAACCAAAGACCATATCACCCTATATTTTTTTCCTACATTCTTAGTAACAACCAAGGAACAGAAGTAAGGAACAACTGACTTGTGATCGTAGAAAGTAGGAAGCTCCTCCTCTGCGACTGTGGAAAGAAGGAAGTTGTAACACTTGAGAGCAGCCACCGTTACCTTTGCTGGTGGTTTTTTGCCTCCTTCTAGTTTAAAAAGCACAAACCCAAAGACAAAAGAAAGTCACTCCAATAAAGAAAGATGCAACATGAATGCGTGATAGAAGTCTTACCTGTGGCGCCTTCTTTCTCTTCTTCGCCTTCTTCGTTGTATTCGTATTCGGCATCCCAAAAGGGCGAGTCAGTGAAAACAAAGTAATGTCGCAGAAAAGCCATAAAATCGCCTGTCAGAGTTGAGGAATTGCTGAAAAACACTATCCATGTCGCTGTTTTTATCGCCTGTAATTATGATTTGCTCAGTTTGTGACCTCAATTATGTGTTGTTAAAACAACAGTCAGAATGAGGAGACATTACCTCAGCTCGGAGAGCAGCCAAGGATGGATTGCTGCCCTCTTTTTGGTCTTGGTGTTCATCGTCTTCCGTTTTGATGACAGCAACCACAAACGACAACATTCCCATCATCATGTCCTCCGTTCCATCTCTGGTGTAAAAGCATAGAGCCACAACCAACCCCAAAATGCTATGCTGCAATTGTTCAAGTTTGTCATTTTTGCTGCTGTGGTTTCTTGCGCTTTGTTTCTTCTTTCGGTCTTGAGAGGTTGACGTTGTTGCGGTGGTGGAAGTTCTCCCGACCAATATTTTCTTCACAAGTTTCTCTAAATCCTCCCATCTTCAAAAATAAGTGAGAAGCAAAGAAGATAGAATGAAGAACAAGAAGAAGAAGAACAACAACAACAACTTAAGACAACAACAGCAACGAAGAATGAAGAACAAGAAGAACTAAGAAGAGAGCAGAGAGCAAAGATCAGAGAGATACCTATTAAGAGGGTCCTCCTCGTCTTCCTCGGATTGCAGCAACCAGCCCAAGCTACGACCAAGGTGAGTGAAGATGAACCGTGATAAGCCATCGACAAGCAAAATACGTCTGTCTACCTCTCTGCAATGGTTGGTTTTGTTAAAGCCAAAAAAACGAAGCAGCATGAGCAAGCAGCCAAAAACAAAGACGACGACTACGACTACGACTACGATGGCAAAAAAAAAGGCTTGTGTGTGGAAATGCGTACGTTGGGGCTGAAAGGAGTTCGGTCCATAGTTCATGGTTTTGGGATTGGTCCTTGCTCCATTGCACAGAAGAAGCGCCTGGCTCATTTGCTTTCAAGTCACGCCAGCGGCGGCGGTGGTGGCTGCCGTTCTTCTCTCTTGCTCTTTGCATGTTGGTTTGTCTTCTTATCTTTTTGGTGAATACTTGCTTTGTTCCAGATGAAAGAGCGTTTTTGATTTCCAATTGGCGGATAATGAAAATCTTTGATTTTCTATTGGCCAAAGCGCCAAAAAGAAAAGAAAGAGGAACTTAGGAGAGACTCTATGGGCGTGGCAGAGTCACCTTGTTTTCTGATAGATGTAGAAGGTTGCGGAGCCAGCTTTGACTCCATAGCGACACCTCTCCTTCCCGCATAGTCGAAATGCTGACCTACAATTCACCCTCTCTGCTTCCGCTCCCTCTTCTTCCTCTTGCTCCTCCCTTCTTTCCCTTCGTTTCTGCTTCTTCTTGCTCTTCTCTTCTGACCACAGCGGGGTCGTTTGGCAAAGCACCAAGCTCCCTGCTCGCAGCTTCATTACCTTCTCTCTCACCTGTTCCATCATCTCCTCCGTGAAGCATGTTGCTGGCACAAACACCACGTCGGCCTCTTTCTCCCATTCGGCCTTCATACTATCTCCTTCCACTACTTCTATTTCAACCTCCTCATCTGCTTCCGTTTCTTCTTTCTTCAAGTGCTCTGTTGAGCCTCCTTCATCTTGTGCCTTTTCTTGTTCTTCTTGCCTTCGTCTTTGTTGCTGAGCTAAAAAGGCTTCTTTCACAGACAAAGCAGCCGCATGCAGCTCCGGAACGAGCTCTATCCCACAACAACGCCGGAACAGGGTGGAGTACATGGTAGCGACCATCAAAACTGCTTTTCCAGTTCCGCTTCCGATGTCATAAAATACTAATCCCTCCTCTTGCTCTTGCTGGTGTCTTTGTTGCCGAAGAGGACGAAGAAGAGGTAGCAGGTGGTCATCCCAAAAACGGGCAAAGGCACAGAGGTTGACTTCGCCATAGGTTAGGGATGGCTGAAAGCTTTGCTTGGCTCTTCGCTCTTCTTTGGCTTTTTGGGCGATCTGGTAGCCATTCACCGAGAGCGAGCTGAACACATTTTCCAGTGCTCTTAACTTACTTTCCACAGAGAGACCTCTCCTTCCGTTCTTGTCTTCTCCGTCCTCTTGGTCATCAAAACGTTGTGCTTCATTGTTTCTTTTTGCTTCAGGCTTGCTCTTCTGTCGTTTGTTCTCCCTTTCTTTCTCTTCTTGTTGCGTTGGTGGCTCCAGCTGTTCCTTCCTCGTTTGGTGAGGCATCTCCTTGTCGAGCGGTGGTGGTCTGCTACGCTTTTGTTGCAACATCTTTATTTTTTTTGCCTGCAGCAACAGTGGAGGTTTTTGTTAATTATTCTATGCGGGAATTAATTAATTCACCATTATTCTACTTTTTGTCGATAAATTCAGAAAATTTCGGACTGCTACTAATAAATTATCGATACGTATTTCGTAGGAAAAAGACACGCAGAGAAAGAGAGAGAGAGAGAGAGAGAGAGAGAGAGAGAGAGAGAGAAGAGAGAAAGGAGAGGAAAAGAAGAAATCAGACAAAACAAAACGCTTTTACTACAAACATGCTCCTAATGGTGGGAAAGAAGAAAGAAAGAACAAGGTGCTTTCCTGTTATCACCTCAGCCTTGGCATTTGCTTCTCAATCACGCATTATGTTGACGTGAGAGGTTAGTACAATGCCTCGCTGAACCCTCTGATTCGCCGCGCCAATGCTATGTCTGTGCGTTGTGAAAGAGGGATAAAAGCAGGAAGGGGTGAGAAAGGTGAAAGAAGAATACAAGAACGAGAACAAGGTGGTGAGAAAAAAGTGAAAGAAAGTAACCTTTTGGCATGATAGTAACTCTTTTTGCGTGTATGCAACATAAGTTTCTGGTAGAGAGAGAGAGAGAGAGAGAGAGAGAGAGATGAATGTGAGCTCCACGTTTTCCAATGCAAGAGAAGGCGTGGTGTTTGGAAGGAGAGCGTGCGGCTGCACGAAAAAAAAAATCAAACAAATAGAAAAACAGAATACATACGCATCTTCAAACAGTTGGACGAGATACATCTCTGCCGACTCTTGCAACGCCAACAAAGCTTGTGCTTGCCAACGAAACTCCGTGTCAGCAAGATATGCCTTCGCCAGCTCTCTCACCTTTTTTTTTGCATTTCAAAAATCAATCAATCCATAAACCTCTCAAACCGTTTTTTTTTTAAAAAAAAAAGAACGAACCACTCGTGCAAAGGGTAATTTGGGGATCAACAGGTCGGTGCTGCGTTGCAACTTGCGTATTTCTCGAATGGCAACGGTGCCTGGACGAAATCTTCTTTTCTTGTGCGGGGCAACGATGGGGGTCAGGTCCACGCCCACTTTACGGAAGGGTTTGGACTGCTTGCGCGGGGAACGTGTCGAGGGAGAAGAGGAGGACGCAGGAGAGGAAGCAGAAGAAGACGGTCCAGCTCCGCTACCGCTGCCACGCGTTGGCCCTCTTTTCGGCATCTCTTTCTTTTCTTTTCTGTAATCTTTGTTAAAAGTTTAATGCGCCTGGTCCACCAAAATGAAGCCGGCGGGAGTCGAACTGGGGGACTTTGGTTAGCGTATTTTGTTTTAGGTTTCATGAGAAAACTACATGAAAACTCGGCCTTTGGACGTTGAAATTTCGAGTGGGCCCCTCCCCCTTACTGGTTCTTCTTCTTGCGTTTCTTACATACAATTAACCGAACGGTCAGGTTGACCTCTCCCTCCCGCTTCGAAGCTGATCCGCGCGATGCCAGTGGACTCGTTTGGCCTGCCAAATGTGGCTCCACCAGCAGGAAGTGCCTCGGACGCAGCGAGAGGCGGAAGCCGGCCAGCCCCCCTCCAGGGGGCCAACACATAGGCTTAGGCACTCCCAGCAGCCGTCCGACCAACGCTTTTGTTGTTCCCAGTACCTCGCGCTCTCTCTCTCTCTCCTTTCTTTCCTTTTTCTCCGCTTTCCTCTTTCCTCTCTGGCTTCACTATTATTACAAGACCAGATGCAACAAAGGTTTACTTTAAAGCAGAAATTGAAACGGAGAAACCGGCCATTCAGAAGCAGATGTAGAATAAGAACAAGAGGAAGATGAACAGGAGAAAAGCTGCTGACGACAACTGTAGTTTCAGGACTGCTTCGCGAAGCCGGACATTTTCCTCCTCTACCAAGCTGAGCCTCTCTTCCATTCTCCTCAGCTTCTCTTCCGTCGAGCGTAGCTTTTCTTCCGTCGAGCGTAGCTTCTCTTCCGTCGAGCGTAGCTTCTCTTCCGTCGAGCGTAGCTTCTCTTCCGTCGAGCGTAGCTTCTCTTCCGTCGCGCGGAACTCGTCATACATTTCGAACTGTGTCTCCCTCACCGAACAGCAGCTTGTGTTGTGGCCGCTCGCTCTGCAGTAGCCACAAACTCTGTGGCGTGCACAGCGGTCGGGTGAATGGCCGGTCCCCAAACAGAGAGCGCAACGGGCTTGGTGGCTGCTGTGCGAGATGTCGTCGGAGGAGACGCAAAGCTTCTGGTCGTGGTGCTGGCCGCAGCATTTCCAACAAGCCCAGCGAGAATCCCTCAAAGGCTTTGGCACCTCATCCTCCAAGCGATTGAGGGCATCGCCAAGTGACCAGATGGAGACAGGCTTCATATCGGGGTACTTGCTAAATACCTTTTGCAGAAGGTTCTCATCGAAGGATAGCCTTAACGCGAAACGGAGGTTGGAGGACACCAGACCAAGAAAGTTGGAGCCAAGGTGTCGCTTAAGGAACAGCGCCTCTCCGTAGATCCTAAAGTCTTGCTTGTTGGCCGCCTTCCAACTGTATGGCAGACGAGACTCGGAAACGAACTTGTGCATCTCCTCGGAGAAGTCTCTGCCGCGGGGAGTGCTGCAAACAGGGCTGATTCCATACCTGGCCAGCATTTCCGGAGCCGGGGCGCACTCAGCTAGCACTGTCGTAGTCAAGACAGGTTGAATCCCTGCTTTCTTCAGAAGATCCAATACCTTCCTCGCCACCGCCTGCCTTTTTCTTCTCGCCGTTGTGTCCACCAGATCAATCAAGACATTTGTGTCCAAGGCCACCACTTTTTGGTCCACATTGCAAAGCCTGTGCAAGTCTTGGTTCAGGGTCGGGTGGCGTTTCCTCTTTGAAAGAAAGCACTCAAACGGAAGGGCCGGAACTGGAGGTCGCCCAGGAACGGTGGAGCTTGGGCAGGGCTTTACCCAATACCTTCCTGGCGGAAGTTTTTCTGGAGAGCTGATGATGGCTTTGTTCTTCCCCAACATCAACAAAGGTTTCAGTCCAACGTCACTCCTGATGCGCTCCTTTATTTTGTCCACACTCCACCCTTCCGCAGAGTCAAAGGACCAGGTACGTGGCGACCCTTCTAGGTGCACAAGGACTATGGTAAAGGCGAGTTAACCCTAAGTTGAGAGAAAAGAAGCAAAAAAAGAACTGCTACCTGTTCCTTCGGTCATTTTTCTTTCTCTCATAATCGATGAGTAAATAATCGATGTGACGGGCTGCGAATACGTGGGACAAGGCACAACAGGAAAACAAACTTTTGTGTCTGTACCCAACCTTTATTTTTTTTTTTTTTTTTTGTACTTTGGCTGGCCCTTCTTGCTTGAACGGTTATCATCCGCTTTTAGGAAACTTCACTTTCGGAGTTTGAAGCGGAGAAACTTCAGCCAATGCCTCAACCTTGGCACACCCAGTAGAATTCGACGCTTCCTATTGAAAAGTCGGCCCTCTCGCTTTGGCCGTTCGTTTCTCCTCCTTCTCCTCTCAACATATCCTGATGCAGTAATTGCGAGAGGGCCGTGCTTCCACGAATTTCTCTCAAACCCCTTTGCAGCTGCGGTGGGGAAGGTATAACACGCGACCGAAACGGCTTGTTAGGTGCCATTTATTCTGTCTCATTCGCCTTTAACTTGTGAATCATTGTATCAGAGGAAGAAGTAGCTTGAGCAAAGGACTCTTCGAAAGAAAAGAAGCCACAGAGAGATGGTGAAGGTACGTTTTGGGAAACACAAATAGAGAGCACACTTCTCCACACCAACGCCCTTTAGCAAATGCTTTGCTCTATAGCTTTCATCGTTGTGGTAGTGACGTAAGTGCGATGGACATTTCCATCCTCTTCTAGTCGTTATTCTTATGCTTGTAGTTCTTCTTGTCGTTGTTGCTCAAAAGGTCCACCTCCACAACAACTTCTGTTGGCTCCGTCTCTAAAGGAGAAGGAAGAGCGCGATCGGTCCAAACGTGGATGGTGTGATCCCATGAGGCCCTCCACGGTTCAAGCTTGGGATCGTCCTCGTCGCTGATGGGGATCAGGGCGCTGGTGGCGTCTTGATGCGCCTCCGTTATTTCTTGCACGAAATGCAAAGGCTTTTTATTTCAAGAAAGTACAGTCATCCCGAATACCTGCAAGCAGGACAAGTCATTCCCCACGCGAATAGTCTTATCGCTAGAGGCGCTCCATACGCGTGAGCCCACTCGGACCATATCTTCCACCACGTGGTCTTGTCCTTTTAACGTTTTCACCTCCCTTCAACTCTCTAAAGTAAGCCAAGATGGCTTGCTGCCCATTGGATAGAACCTCATTGGGAATGGTTCGCAGGGGATTGTCTTCCACCAACAACTCGGAGAGAGCTGGCAGCCGACAGAGACCTACAGGAAGGTACTGCAGATCGTTGCCACACAGCCAGAGATTCTCCGGTTGAGAGCGAAGCCCTATTTCCTCGGGGAGCTGTTGTCGTCCAACTTGAGCATTATCAGGCTTTGGGAGAGCTTGGAGATGTCGAAAGGAACGCAGGTAAGCTCATTGAAGCTAGGGTCAAGCGTTTGCAAGGCGCGAAGGTCGAACAATGAGGTGGGTATGTCTTTGAGAGCATTAAATGGAAGATAAAGGAAGCGAAGATGGAGGAGGCGGGAAAGATTGGGGAAGGAGCCAACAGGGAAGGAATCCTGAAAACTTTCTCGATCCTCATCGACGCCATCTTCTTCTTCCTCCTCTTCTTTGTTGCTAGTGGCTTGCAAAGTATTGAACTTGCGAGCTCTAGCCAAAGTGACCCCTTTCTTCTTTCGTGCTATTTTTGAAGCGGTCGTGGGAGCGAAGGCTGTCGGTGGAGAAGTTGACACAGGCGAGGTAGAGGACCGGTCTTCCTCTGTAGTCGCCTTGTCATCGCTATCATTCTTGCTGCTCTTGTTTTTTCTTTTCCTTCTTTCTCCTCTTTTTTCTTCCAGTCATCTTTGAGGTCCTTTTTGGCTTTGAGATAGTTATAGTTGCGGGTGAGGCAGTCCTGAAGGGTTTTCAGGGACTTCTTGGAGGAGGACTGGATGCCGTGCGTATCAAGTAGGACCACCGTACGGTTAGGCTTGTGTGGCCGTGATGCGGATTGGGATGTCGGCAGTTGAAAAGCTTCCAGAAAGGGAGAGAGATGCTTGTTCTCCAGTCCGTTCTTCTCCAAGTTCAAGGCAGTGAGATAGCTCAGCTCGAGGGCCTGAGCTGTTGCCCAGCAGACATGGTTGTGCCTCCAAACTGTTTTGCGAAGACAAAATCCAGAAGATTGTATGCGGTGGGAGTCGAACTGGGTGCACAGCAGAGGGAGAAAGGAGGAACAGGGCAGGAAAGGTCCAGGCTTTCTGGTAGGAAAGGTTGCCGCCTTGTTCCCTTTGTGCGAAAAGTTGTAGATTTCAAAAAGTTTGCAACGGGGGGGCCATTTTGCCCACGAACGTTTTTGAGCGAAAGAACACAAGAGGAAGAACGACCAAAGCCAGCTATGAAGCAGCACGCTGCCAGACGACTGCGCCGATGAGGAGGAGCACGACCACCAGGGTGACCCTGAAATGATCCCGGGAGGTCTGCTTCCGGACGAACTTCTGACCTTCATATTCAGCATGCTGCCCAGGGACTCCCTCGCAATAGTGGCACGTACCTGCAGGCGATGGTTTGCCTGCTGCCCTGCCGAATACCGCATGAAACTCAGCATACGAAAGGCCTGCAGCAGCATCGCCATGTTGGAGTGGTCGCTACGCCATGGCTACTCCTTGGGCAAGAACACTTGCATCACAGCGGCCAGTCTGGGTCGCCTAGAAGTTTTGCGGTGGGCTCGAGAGAATGGCTGCCCTTGGGACATCGACACGAGTGTGGCCGCTGCTGCTAACGGTCATCTGGAGGTATTGAAATGGGCTCGCATGAATGGTTGCCCTTGGAACATCGACACGAGTGTGGCAGCTGCCGCTAACGGCCATCTAGAGCTCTTTCAGTGGGCTTTCTTCAGGGGCTGCCCTTGGAACTGGCGAGTGTGCAGCAGTGCAGCGGCCAACGGGCACTTGGAGTTTTTGAAGTGGGCTCGAGCGCATGGCTGCCCTTGGGATGCCCGCACCTGTAGTCTGGCAGCCAAGAACGGCCACCTGGAGGTATTGAAATGGGCTCGAGAGAACGGCTGTCCTTGGGATGGGGACACCTGCAGCATGGCCGCTGAACAAGGCCATCTGGAGGTGCTGCAATGGGCTAGAGCGAATGGGTGTCCTTGGAGCACATCCACCTGCAGAAACGCTGCTTGGAACGGACATTTACATGTGCTGAAGTGGGCTCGGCGGAACAACTGCCCTTGGGATGAGTCCATTTGCTTCATGGCTGCACGCAGGGGCCACTTGGAGGTACTGAAATGGGCTCGCCTCAAAGGACGGTGTCCTTGGGATGAGTCCGTTTGCAGCACAGCAGCAGGTGGCGGCCATTTAGCGGTGCTGCAATGGGCTCGAGAGAACGGCTGCCCTTGGAGTGCTTTGACTTGCCACAGGGCTGCTGAAGGCGGCCACCTGGAAATCCTAAAATGGGCTCGAGAGAACGGCTGTCCTTGGGACGCCAACACTTGTGCTACCGCTGCGAAACATGGACGCTTGGACATCTTGCAATGGGCTCATGAGCAAGGTTGTCCTTGGGATGAAGAAACTTGCAGCAAAGCAGCAGAAAGTGGACGGCTGGAGGTGCTGCAATGGGCAAGAGCGCATGGCTGCCCTTGGGATGCCAAAACTTGCAGCAGCGCGGCATGGGGCGGGAAGTTGGAAGTCTTGAAGTGGGCACGGGAGAACGGCTGTCCTTGGGACAAGAAGACCTGCAGCAACGCCGCTTGCAACGGCCATCTGGAAATATTGCAGTGGGCAAGGCAACATGGATGCCTTGAGGGTGGCATTCTGAGCGACTGAAAACCCAAACCAAGGTTCCCGTTTCTTGTTGCTGTGGACGAGAGACCAAAAGGACAAACAAAATGGTAGATGGTTTTCTTTCTTCTTTTCAAAAGAAACAATATAACAAGGGGCTAGCAGTAGTAGTGACAAAAAAAAAGGAACGAGGGGAGGAAAAAGAGAGTGCTTATTTGAGGTAGCCCTCAGGGAAGAGACCCATCTTAAGATAGTAGTCAACCCACTCTCTCAACTTCTCCTCGGTGACCTCCGGGACGTCGTAAGTGAAGCCAGTGGCCTCAATGGCAGAGCCGTCAACGGACAAGTTGTTGTTACCGAGCAGCTCCTTGTCCAAGTAGGGGGAAAGAGGAGTGATTTCGATTCCCTTCTCCTGTAAGAGAGAAGGACACGTTAACAGGGTAAGATACCGACAAGACGAAGCGGAGAGAACCAACCTTGTTCATCTTGGACCAGGGGGCAACGTGTCTTTCGTTAACCTCAGCCACGACGGTGTCCATGCCCAAGGTCTTGGCCAGACCGCTGATCATCTTTCCGGCAAACTTGGTCTCAATGCCAAACATGTGCTCCAAGATGGCGTTGATCTTGCCCTGGTCGGTGTCGTTCTTGTCGGCAAGGTTGTAGACGGCGCCCTTCTCACCGTGTGTGCAGAGATGCCAGAGGGCCTTGCAAACGTCGCTCACGTGAACAGTGTTGATCTTGAGGTCACCGTTCCACAGGAGCTTCATCTTCTTGCCGAGGTATTGATAGATGGCACCACAGATAATGCGAGGAGCTAAAAGCAAAGAAAACATGGTGAACAAAGCAACGAGAGAGGGAGAGTGGGAATGAAGATTATAACATACCAATGCCGCTCTTATCTCCAATACCGTACACAATAGCGGGGCGGACGACGACATAGTCCAAACCATCGATGCCCTTAAGGTCCTCTTCCACCTGATATTTGAACTTGGCGATGTTGGTCCAGGGATCGATCTTTCCGCTCTCGTCCTTGTGTGAGGAGGAGGACTCGTAGACTTGGGCAGTGGAGACCTCAATGAAACGCTTCACGTTGTGCTTGGCGGCTTCGCGAGCGCAAGAGAGAGACAAGTGCCACACTCGCTCCTTGTAAACCTCATCGTTGTGGCCGTACTTGGTCTCAGCGGCCAAGTTGATCACATAGTCATAGTGAGCTCCGTCATCCCAAATGGTAGCAATAGAGGCTGCACAAAGAAAGAAAATAAAGGGTGAGTGTGATTGATTTATGATGGCAAAACAAAGAAATAGATGCACATTAACAAGACAAAAAAATCAAAGAAAGTAGTACGAACCAGGATTTACAAGGTTCTTCTGTTGGAAGTTGGCATGCTCAAAAAGCTCTTCCTCCTCTTTGGAGAGGTAGGCACAGTTGGGAAGGACCTTATCTACAGCGGTCACCTTGGCCTTGTTGTCCTCCAACAAGTAGCGAACCAAGTTGCGGCCGATGAAGCCGGTAGCTCCCAAAACCAAAACGGAGGGCTGTTCCATTTGCTAGTAGACAACAGATATCAAACGTAAGTACGAAGAAGAGACTTAAAAAAAACATTCAGAAAAAAAAAATAAATCAAAGCTTAAAAATAATTGAAAAGAAAAAGGATGATGATGAAAAGAACAAAAACAAAGCAAATAGGTACCACACCAACACAAACACAAAAAAAAAAAGCAAATAAAATAAAAGACAAACAAAAAATCGGACACAAATAATCAAGACAATCACTCACCTCGTCGCTGCTTTTTGTCTAGGTAAGTGTACACCGGAAAAAAAAAGTTACAAAAAAAAAAATACAGACAAAAAAAAAAAGCCAACTGCTCACAGGTGAGGACAACAAACAAAAGCCTTTTTTTTAGAGAAATAACACACAACAATAAATAAATGGCCAACTGAAACGAGGCGTAAAAAAAAAATTTTTTTTGTTGCCCAACAAAAGGCAAATTTATGGTGCAGAACAAGGAGACGGAAGGCGTGCACCGAAAAGGCAGAATTGGACCGGGAAGGGCGGGAAAAGGAGAGCGCAGCACCCCAATTTTTTGCGTCCAGCAACCTCCGCGCCGGTTCGGGTTGGATAGGGTTGGACACTTGGGGGAGGAGGGGGTGATGGGGGGCAAAAAACAATCTAAGTGTCGACGTAAATTTGGGATTGGTCGCCTAGGGTGCACCAAAATGCATAATTGGGTGCCGATCTGCACCAAATATAGATCTAAATTACCACTAACAATACCAACACGGTGGCGGTGATCGGGAGACCGCGCGAGCAAAGAAGCAAAAAAAAAAAAACAACTTTAGACGACGAACTTTTACTCTTTACAACAACAATAATAACTTAGAATTACTAAGCACAATTTGCGCCGCTCCAGCGCCATCATCGTGGACAGCACTCTTTCTCTCCTCCTTCTTCTTCTTGTCTTCCCACTTTCGATTCTTCTCTTTGGTGTCTTCATCGAGGCACCATTCACCGAAAGAGAAGAATTATCTTCTCTCCCTAATCCCACCCCACAATAGAATAAACATACCTCTTCTCCAACGCTGACGAGAAGAAAAAGAAAAGAAAAGATATAAACTATCTTTTCCAATCTCTTCCTTCTTCACGTCTTTCTCTTCGCTGTTCACGCGGAGAACACAAACTTTCGTCGCTTGAGTTCCTCCCACAACATCCTCCTCTCTTTTTGTACTCCGCCGAGAATGTCCGAGTTCTCCTCGGCGCGACGGATGAGATAAGGCATCACCTCCTTGACGGGTCCGTAGGGCACGTACTTGTAGACGGCATAGCCGTGGCGGCCCAGCGTGAAGGACACATGATCGCACATGCCCAACAATTGCCCAAAGTATACTCCGCCATCTGTGGGAATGTTATATTCCTATTTTGGGTTTGAGTTTGTATTAGGTGGGAGAAAAAAGGATACAGTAGATCAGAAAAAAGAGAAGAAAAACAAACCCGCATCTTTTGTATGGCGTGGAGAATAGACTTCTCGTTGTGAGTGGCGATCATGAGGTCCGCTCGCTCGTGGTTGGCAAGGATGAGGTCCATTACGCGATGATATGATTGGTTGGTAGCCTCGTAGTTTGGTTGAATTGGATCCGCATAATTGTACTGAAAAAAATGTGGGATTAGCTAAAAAGATATTTTGAATAATGGGGAGAGAGAAAATACTACCTTAAGAGCTCTAGCTCTCTCTTGTATCATGTAAGCTCCACGAACGAGCTTCGCAGCGAACTTGAACTCCCTGCGCTTGGCTCGCTCTAAGTCGATGGCGACGCGGCCAAAGCAATCATTGAGATAGCACTGATAGGTGTTGAAGACGATAGGCTTTTCTTTGTTGTAGCGGCGCTGCATGTTGACGACCATGTGATCGATAGCCGGTTGGAAGTAGGTATGCTCTGCGTCTACCAACAAACGAACCTTGGGAAAAAAAAGATAATTCAGTCAAGAAAAAAAAAAGGAGAAAAAAGTTAACGTACCTCATTTTGAGCGGCCACTTCAGCCAAACGTTCCAAACGCTCGACCATGGCTTCCATGCGATGACACTCCTCCTCGTTGAGAGAAGGTAAGAGACCTTTTTTGTAGGCGGAGGAAAAGAATGGCTGCATGGTCTCATCGTTGGGTGTCAGCGATTCAATCCAGTCCACAAAGTCAATAAAACCCGTCTTTGAAATATTCTATTCACAATGCACAAATGTGAGCAAAACGTAAGAAGAAAGAAGGTTCAATAAAAGAAAGCGAACCATTTTGTGGAAAAGAGCAGTGGTTTCCTCAGCACTAAGGTCGTTATCCAAGCTTTGCAGAGTGTAGAGAAAGTCCTCGTGAGATATCTTGCGATCAAGATAAGGGTTTGGCTCCTTCCTCCCATTCTCAAACTTCTTAAACAGTCTTCTAATCTCAAGAAGAATTTCAGAGATACGCATAAGCAACTCAGGCTTACCCAGCGCTGTGACCTTTATGGCCACAAATCCTTTGTCCCTATGTGCAGAGTCTTTGATGCTTGCTTCAAAGAGCTAAAAAAAATGAAAAATAAGCCCAGCGAAGCCAAAAGAAAGAGAAAAAGAAGAGAACGGATACCTTCATGTGGTTGTCGCACTCCTCTTCGCCCTCATAGAAATAAGTACGAGCACTGACAACACCCATTCTTCTATCCTTAAACTCTTGCTTCGGGCTGAACTGACGATGAATGATGTCTCCATTCTCCGCTCGCGTTCTCTGTTCAGCCTCTTCTTGCTGTCTCCTCATCTCGGCTTGTTGTCTCTCCAGATCTTCCTTGGCTTGAGAAAAGGACTGAGCGGGTTTGTTCTGAGGTACGTCCGACTCAGCAGCATAGTCAAGGATAGCTCCAATACCAGCCACTCGCAGACGGTCGATAACAGGCAAGAACTCCTCCGCCTTCTCTCCTGCACAAAAGTGGGCAAAGAAAGTTTGTTTCATCACCCACTCCACGGCCTTGGAGCCCACGGTCTTCTCCGCCAGTTTGATAAGACGGGCCGAGTTACGAACGAGAAAGTTAAAGGAGCAAAGCTTAAAGATCAACAGGGCTCTGGCTATCTCCAAGTTGGTCTTGCTCGCATAAGCCACTCTACCGTCGTTGAACTCTGCCTCCACCTGAACGCGACATGGCCGGGCTTCGACCTGAGGAAGAGCCTCCGCCTGTTGTGCTGTTTGGGACAGGACAGACTCCGCTTGCACCGCCGTTGGTACAAAGACGCTGCCGGGAGTGGCCACCAAAGTGGAGAATGGAGCTCCACTGACAGGAGCAGCTCCTCCTCCGGATGCTGCTGGAGCAACAAACGGAGTGGCAGACGAGACAGAAGGATGGTGGTTGTGATTGTGATGATTGGGATGGTGAACGTGATGGTGGTGGTGAGAGCAAGTGCCAGCGGAGGGAAGGGAGGAGGGTGCAGCACAGAGAGAACCAGCGGTGGCGCGGTAGCTAGCAAGCGACCTTGGAACTAAGCAAAGAGAAGCGTTGGAGGAGAGACGAGTGCTCCTCAGTTGTACCTTGTTGCAGGAAGAATAGGCAGCAAAAGCACGGGATTTCCACATTCTGATTTTTTTCCTGTTTTCTTGTCCTTTCGTCAAGTGCTCACTTAGACTCGAGCACAGAGGGTTTTGTGGATAAAGACTGGTCTTTAAGCGTCGGTGGTGTGCCTGTTGTGTAAAATAAGGTGCCGAGGCAACGCAAACGAACGTAAGCACACCAAGTGTTGCAGGCTTGCGCTAACACACACAAAAATAAAATAAAATAACGAGTTTGTATGTACAAAAATCGAGCTAGTGTATGTTGTTCTTTTCGTTCGCAACCGAAATAAAAAAAAAAGGGGGAATGATGTCTTAAAATGAATAAGAGGAGAGAAGAGAAAGCTTATTTTTTCCTGTTAAGGGAAAAAACAGAGAAAGCGTGAAAATAAAACACCAAAAGGAAACAAGGAGCATGAGACAGAGGAAATGAAAGCAACTGCCGACGAGGCCCAAAGCAAATGCAAATGGGTTTGAATTGGGATAGAGGGCGGAATTGAGCGCGAGTTTCCGCCCAATTGCTCCGCGAAACTTCCTTCCCCAAGAATTTCCATTTTTCGAAAAATTAAGGAAAAAAAGTACTAAAAAATGGAGCGAAATTTGAGGGCAGAGGGAAGCGAAAAAAAAATGACCGTTTTTGCTGGTGTGGAGAGAAGGGCGTAGTTGGTGGGAGGAGGTAGCGGGTTGTGGTTGAAGAATATATGTTGGGGTTAGGTAAAGAGCAGGTGTGGCGTTGGTTTTGGGTAGGAAGAGGAGAGGTGGTGCGAAGTTGAAGGTGCGAACACAGAGGAATAAATACAAAAAAAAAAAAAAGAAATCAAGAAAATCAAAAAAAAAAAAAGAGTAACTTTTGCTCCAAGGAAATTTAGGAGTTCTGTTCACGACACAAAACAAAGGTACAAAACATAGCTATAGGAGAGAGAAGGGAAGTTTTACCTGTGTGCTCTGTGCTCTGTTCACGCTTCGGCTCTCGCTTCTCTTGTAGCGTGCGCACTTGGTGGTGGTCGTAATGGCAGTTCAAAGGTGGCAGGAGTTTGTTTTTGTTTTCCTCTTGGTGAAGCACGGGTCTGCGCGACCACGTAACTTTTTGGTACGAGTTGGTGGTTACAAAAAGGGGAGTTTGTGGGTAAAGTTTTTGTAGCTTGCAGGCTGCGTGTGTGTATGTTATGAAGGTTTTTAAGGTGGAGGAAAAAGGAGGAAGGAAAAAGGAATTACCGCCCACAGAAGAACTATCGAGAAATGAGGGGTCGAGCTCCGGGCGGACTTTTGTTTGCTCCCCAAACCAACAAACCTCTCTCCCCAAAATTACACCCCAGTTTAAATTCGGGGAGATAAAACCGATTGGTCGTCGACACGACAGATCTTTTTTTCTACGAAACCTTATTTGTTCCTGTCCTCCCAAAAATACGATCACCCTACGCAACAGGCCGGATCCGGGTGACCGGCGAAGTTTCCAAGGCACGTAAGTCGTCGACAGTATTTCTAAAAGACAGACCCCTCGTTATGTTTTTTTTTTGGCTTTGTTGGGAAAAAAGCTACGCCAAAGGAAAACAAAAGAGAGACAGAAAGAATGGGCACGAACCATCAACATACTTCTCCGGAAAGGGTGCCTCTGCCCACGCTTTGCCCTCCCGCCAACTTTGGCATCGTGGAGCCAAACGTCTACCGCTCTAACGCTCTCTACCCCATCAACTTTCCCTTTATACGGCAGCTCAAGCTGAAGACGGTGGTCAGTCTCTCTCCTGACCTCCCCAACAAAGCCGTCTCCACCTTCTTCAGCGACAATGGCATCACCCTCATTCACTTGGGTTTGAAGACTTTGGACACCAAGTACAAGAAAGGAGCTTCCACGAACAAACCAATCTCAGAGGAATTGATCAAAGAGGCGTTGGAAGTGGTGCTTGATGCAGGGAGCCACCCCATCATGATCATGTGCAGCTCTGGCATCCACCAAACGGGAACGTTGGTGGGCTGTTTCCGACGTTTGCAGAATTGGAACCTGACACCCATTCTGCAAGAGTACAGAACCTTTTCGGGCAGCAGCACACGGTTTGCAAACGAACAGTTCATCGAGCTCTTTGATGTGGACCTGGTCACCCTGCCTGAGAACCTCCCTTGGTGGTTTGTGGAGCAGCAGCGCATGATGGAAGAAGAAATGGCGGAAGAGGAGCAACAACAAGAACAGGAGAGACATGAAGGAGGAGGAAAGCAGCTTGCTGCAGCCACCGAACAGCGGTTTTGAGTAGTAGTGGCAATGCTGTAAAATTTTTTCTTCATGTTTGTGTTACTCTTCCTACCACGTCGACACGAATCCAAGAGTAACAATAACAACAAAAAAAAAAACAAAACAATGTTGAGAGGAAGTGGTCGTCGCATCCGGCTTCACCCCTTTGCCTTTCGACAGTTTGAGGATGCGAGCTACGCTGGCACCAGAATAGTGGGCATGAGCAAGGCAGAGTTTGAGGAGAAGGTTAATCACCACTACGACCGCAAAGAGGCCGAGTCTGAAACCACCTGTCTTGCTGAAGGGTAAGAGTACGAGCACGCTCCACGATTACCTGTCTCACCACTTTTTCCAAAACTTTGAAGCTACGCACCTTTTTGCAAACATCTATTTATACCGAACTTTACCGGCGCAACTGTAGGGAGTTTACGGATCACTCCTGAGAATGAACACCTGCTTCGGTTGCCTCCCCCCTCTTCTCCTCTTCGAGCCCCTCATTCCATCGTTTTATGTTCCCACTCACTCCTCTTCGCTTTGTCGTTCTCTGCATTGTATTCTCTTCCCTTGTTCTGTCTCTCTGTCTCTGTCTCTCCTCTCATTCTGGCGAATGCTGCAAAACAGGTCAGACTACGTTGCACGAAGAGAAGGGGAGCTACCTGTTTTAACGCGATGGTTTCCTCACGACAAAGTCACCCCCCCAACAGCAGCCTTCCTCGACATAATCCTTTACTCGTATGTTTTCTTCTTCTTGCATCGATTGCTTCTTTTCATCGTACAGTGTCATGACCAAGCAGAAACAAACAACAGAAAAGAACAGATTGACAAAGAGGACGCTGCGATGGGATCTAATGAAAGCAGCAGTCTCTCAAACCAGAATTACCAATGGGGCATCGTTTCCATCAAAGCACAAAACGAAGAGTAGGTTACTCTCTTATCTTCCTTTCTACAAAGCTAAAAACAAACCAAAAATAAAACAAAGGTTTGAGCTACCAATGGCCCCAATAACAATGATGCGGAATGCGTTGGGCATTACGGATGGGGGCAGCGGTGTTGCACTCGATAGAGATGCCTACGCTCGCTCTGTTGCTTACTGGAAAGAACATGCAAATGTCTTGTGATGATGATAGCGCCCTCTTTGTATTCACGTTTTGTAAAAGCACATCACTTCTGCCTCTTCTTCCTCTTCTTCTTCCTCTTCAGCCGTACGTTTTGATGTCGCATGTTTGCTCTCCTCATTTTTATCGTCAGCGTCCTCTTCCTCCTCTTCTGCTAATCGAGAGTGTTCTTTACTTCGATTTCCTTTTTGCCCTTGTCATTGGAGCAAGAGAGGCACCCGAATCTTTTGCTCCTTTCCCGCTTCTTCCTTGGATACCGAATAAAGCTGAACGACAACGTGTCTTCGCCATCACTGCCTCCTTCCAATTCTTTCGGACAAGCAGCAGCCAGGTTGATTTCCACCATCGCTCCTCCTATTGATCCCGAAACGGTGGGATAGGGCAAGAAGCCGAGGGCAGCATTCTCCATGGTGCGCTTGTCTTCATT
This sequence comes from Balamuthia mandrillaris, assembly GCA_031835245.1. Classification (NCBI taxonomy): domain Eukaryota; phylum Discosea; order Longamoebia; family Balamuthiidae; genus Balamuthia; species Balamuthia mandrillaris. The sequence goes on along the minus strand of JAVKOQ010000142.1, from coordinate 43,189 downwards.
ATTGAGCAACGGAAGTCTTGCCTTTAGGTGACGAACCTCCTTGCCGTTGACGTATAAGCGAAAGCTGCGTTTGTGCCAGTCCAATCCAATACCCACATAATCCCCCTCCATGAATCCACCTGAATGGTGAAAGAGAGCCCCGCCTGGTAAAGTTATTTTGCCATGCGAGTGGAAAGCCAGACTGTGGTTCTTATCTCTGTACATGTCTGGAACAAGATCCATTTCCTCTTTTTCTTTCTTTGAGGGGGGAAGAAAGATGAGGCCCAGAGCAACATCGCGGCCAGATAGTACGTGAAACTCGCAGTAAGGATAGGACGGGCTGAGAGGAGCTTTGCAAGGGAGGGTAGCGGTGTGCGTGGAGTTAGGGGCATTGAGCAGTGCGATTGTGTTGTTCTTGCGTAGGATGATGTTGGCTCGGTTTCGCCCTCGTTTAATGTCAAAACATTGGAGCGCTTTTGATAAGAAATGAAAAGCAGAGAGAAAAGAAGAAAGAATGACTGTGAGCAGTTCTAGAAACAAAAGTACAGAAAGCGTCACATACCTTTTCTGCGCTTTTTGTTAACGAAAGAAGGAGAATAGCTCGGCAGCAACAACGCCTTGAAAGCGTCATAGAGAATAGCGCGAAGGTCTGGCAGCTCTTCCAGTTCCTTATGCGCCTCTAGGAGACGACTCAGAGCATCTGCATCTATGAAAGTGAAGCGTATTTGAGCCAAGAGGCGTTTCAGGACTTGATGCTTTCTGTAGGTATCGTCCCCTAGCTGTCCAACGTAGGTTAAGAGTGCATCCAGTGCTTCTTCTTCAGCACTTTGCAGAAAAGAAGGAAAAAAAGAGATAAGCATACCTCAAAAATAAGAGGAACATGAGCAAATAGAGGACGAGGAGAAGCAGCTAGTACAACAGAAAAGGTCAATACTTACTGGACCCATAACAAGTCACTCCGTAGCATCGCCTCCCACACATCCACCGGCAACGACATGAGCCTCCCCTTATCCCATCGCAACATGGCCCCAAACCTTTCCGCCAGCATCGTCCCGCAGGCATCACACAAAGGCCTGCAATCCACCGCCTGCACCACATCCAACAAGAAGCACATGTTCTCGGTGGAGACCTGTTCCCCCAACAACCGTCCGCAAACATCCTTGAGCGAGGCTACGCCGTACCTATCGCTCAAGAAGAGCAATGGCAAGACGTTGAAACTGTCCACGAAATCGGTAGCGCCGGTGTACATGTGTTTTATCATGAGCTTGAAGCAGTCACGCTCCTTTGCATCGGAGAGGTCCTCTATGACAAGCTCGGAGGGGCACTCGGCGCAGCTGAGTATCATGCCGCGCAGTCGATCACTGCAGGCGCAGAGGACCGTTTTGTGAGCTTTCAGCCTTTCCACGGTTTGTTGCTGTGCCGGGCCGAGCAGCAGCAGGGTGATGTCGCCGCACCGCTCCACGTTGCTGTACAGTTGGGCGAAGCTGCGGCGAACCATTTCGCCAAAGAAAGAGGCGTCTAGGGTGGGATGTTTGGTTTTGGCCAGGGAGGCAACATCTACGCCTCTAAACAGGCCAACGGGCCGCTCTTCCAGTTCCATCGTGTGCAAAAAAAACTTTTTTGTTGTTTTTCTTCAAATTATTTTTTTTGCTCCCGCCAAAATTTTTTTTCCAAGCATTGCTTGATGAAAATAATCGATAATTAGTCGAGTTTAATATCAAATTAGGATTTAATTAGCGGATAATCAATTGAATTTGTCGACAGTAATGCTTTTTGTAGCAAATGTTGTCCTCTTTATTGTTCCCCGAACAATAGAAAAACAAAAAAAGAAGCGAAAGGGCAACAAAAAAAAAAATTGGAAAGACAAGAGGAGGGGGGGGGGATTCTCTCTGGTTGTTAACAACCCACACACCATAACAAACGAACGAAATAGTTTGCAAACGACTCCAGTATGAAGGCCATAAAGTGCGTTGTGGTGGGGGATGGCGCAATTGGAAAAACCTGTATGTTGATGTCTTTCTCCAAGAACACGTTCCCGGAGTCCTACGTGCCCACTGTCTTTGACAATTTCAACACCGCCATCATGGTGGACGATGTGCCTTACAATCTTACGTGAGAGTTCTTGCTTTAGTCTTTTTGTTTTTCTTTCGTTTTCTAAACCTTTCCTTTTCCCCCTCATAACAAAAAAAAAAAAAAAAAAAACAGACTCTGGGATACTGCTGGTACTTTGTTTGCCCCTTTTTGTTTCATCTTTCCTTTTGTTTTTCTTTCTTATGAAACTATTTTTTTTTCTTTGATCTTCCAAACAGGCCAAGAAGAATTTGATCGGCTAAGAGCGCTCTGTTACCCACAAACGGACGTCTTTCTTGTTTGCTTCTCTTTGGAGAACCCCAACAGCTTTGAAAACATTTCTCTTCGTGTAACGCTTCCCAGTCCTCCTTTCTTCTCCCTTCCTCACTTTCCCTCACGTTCTCTATTTTATTCCCTCTTGTTCCCTCCTCTCTATGCTCCGTCGTTCTCTTTCGCTTTTCTCTCAAACTGAATTGTTGTTTTATCTTTGCGTTTTTGTGTTTGTATACGGTAGTGGCACCCAGAGTTAAAAGCGCATTGTCCAGGAGTACCGTATGTGTTAGTTGGCACCAAACTAGATCTAAGAAAAGACCCTAAAACATTGGAGAACCTGGAGAAGTTGAAACTCTCACCCATTACCACAGAACAGGTTCGTTATTTCTTCTTTGTCCTTCCATTCTTTTTTCTTTGCCACCCCAGACAAACAAAAGAGAAAGAAAAAAGAAAAACAACATAAAAAGATCTATACCTGAAGAAGAACAAGAAGAAAGAAGAAGAACAAGAAGAACAAATAGAGAAACGAGAAGAGCAAAAACGAAACTCAGAAAACAAGACAACGCAAACTAACTTTATTTTTAAAAATATAACAGGGCATAAAACTGGCCGAGTCCATCGGAGCCTTTGCTTATTGCGAATGTTCAGCTATGACACAAGAAGGCCTAAAGAACGTGTTCGACGAGGCAGCGCGCTGCTTTGTGGCATACGAGAACGAGGGAATGGAGGGCAGCGACGAGGAGGACGGCGCCGCTGGTCCTCCAGCGAGCAACAACGGGGCCAAAGGCAAATGTTGTGTGCTGTCTTGAAAGGCAAAGGATGTCCTTTCTCGACTTCTTTCTCTCTTATTTTTTTTTTTCGAAAAATGAGATTCTTTTGTTGTAAAAATAATAATAATCGTTTTTTTTGTTAGGCTAAAGACACAATCGATAACTATTCAATAGTTTGACGATATTAAAGTCATGTTACAAAATAACCGCGATAATTCAATAAAGCATCGATATAATCCACCTAAAAGTGTTTTCTCAGAAAAGTTTTCAGTGACCCCCCGCCTAAAATCAATAACAGAAAAGAGAGAGGAACCAAAAAGCACAAGTCTTCGACAGAGAGAGAGAGAAAAATAAACACGAATGCAAGTAGCGGGGGACCAGTGGTCCTGCTCGGTGTGCACCTTTCTCAATGACAACCACAAAACCAAATGTGAGATGTGCAACGGCCCTTCTCCTTCCGCCCTTTTGAGCACTCTCTTTTCCCCTGCCCCTTCGGTTTCGCCCTCTTCTTCCTTGTCCTCCTCGTCTTCGTCTTCTACTTTTTATTCTCCTTCGTCCACTCCTGGCTTTACCCCTTCTACTGCTACTGCCCTTTCTTCTTCTCCTTTTCCACCTCCTCTTCCTCCTGCTGCTTCTGTTCCCTACTTTCCTTCTTCTTTTCCGGTGCCCTCTTCCAGGCGAACAGACAGGTCAGAGATCAGAGCACCCCCTTCCAGCGAGTGCCTTAGAAGATTGGTCCTCGACCTTAAAGAGGTTCAGAAGAGCAAAGACCCCACCATTCATGTCTGCCCCGATGAGAACGACGTAACGCGGGTACAAGCCCTCATCATTGGAGTGGAGGGTACTCCCTATCATGGAGGCTTCTTTCTCTTTGGTTAGTTTTTTTTTTCGTTTATTTCTCTTTCACCCTTGTTTTTTTTTCTCTCCATCTCTCTCTATTTTTTTTTTGTTTTCTTGTCATTTTGAGTTTGAGGCACACTTTTTTAACCATGTTGTTGCTTCTCTGCTTCTCTCTCTCTTTTTCTCTTCGCTCCTCTCCTATCCTTGTGAACAGACATGCAGTTTCCGTCAGACTATCCATGGAAGCCTCCTAGGGTAACTTTGTGCGTTTTCCCCCTTTGCCCTTCTGCAACTCTGGGAGCAACCAACAGAGTGAGTAACATCATCGTCTTACAGGTTGACGACAGATAACAACACGGTCCGGTTTAACCCCAACCTCTACGCCTGCGGCAAAGTGTGTCTCAGTATCCTTGGAACATGGGCTGGTTAGTTTATCCACTTGTTCTTCATCTTCTTCGTTTGTTCTTATGTTCGTTCGTTCTTTTTTTTTTTTAAAAAATAATAATAAGGACCTAGTTGGACATCCATACAAACAATGCTATCGACCTTGATGTCAATCCAATCGTTGATGAACGAGAAGCCATACCATAACGAGCCCGGCCATGAAGTTGAAACGAGGACTGGCGACGTTCAGAATTATAACGATTGCATCGCCCACGAAACGTTGCGAGTGGCTGTCATCGGAATGTTGGAAGATCCGTCTATCCATAAAAGTATGTTATTCCTAACTCTACATACCGTATTTGTGGTTCTCTAATTTCTGTGCTTTGTTCCTTTGTTTTGTTTCAAATAGAGTTCAAAGGAATAATGGGGAGAAAGTTCTTGGCAGAGTTTGATTCATACTTGGCCAAAGCGGAGCAAGGCAGAGCTCTCGATGGAAAACAAATGCAGGATCCATTTGGAGAGGAAAGAGGACACTTCCGTTATGGCTCTTTGATTCCTCGTTTGCACGCTCTGAAGAAGAGAATCGAAGAACAAAAGCACAACGAGAAAGACAAAGAAGCCTCATCAGAATCTTCATCAGAGGAGGAATTCTCAGATGATGAAGACGACGATGAAGATGACTCAAAAGGCAAAGAAAAAGATGGTGAGCAAAAAGATGGAAAGAAAAACGAGTCAACAAATGACCTGTCTTCAATACAACAACCCGAAACAACCATAGAAACGAAGGTACCAGCAGGAGATGAAAGCAAAAACAAAGACCAGAAAAACATGGAAGATACCACTGAACCGTCGTCACCGTCCTTGCCTCCTCTGATTGAATCTGAACGCCCGAACAACGCCACCGACGATGATCCCGAAAAAGAAACGACATCGCCCTCCATGCCCGCTCTCGTTGAACCAGAACACCTTCCAACTTTTGTGTTTGAGTTCAAAGAAGCAAAAGAAAGTAGGGAAAAGAAGGGAGAGGAAGAGGGGATGGATCCAGACCTCCTTCTTGCACTGAAGCTCTCTGCAGAGCTCAACAACACATTGCCAACACCTCAACTATCAACTCCTTTTGAGCTGGACGCTGCCCTCGCCATGAGCTTACAAGCTGAATGGAACGCTGCACCACAACATTATTCTACTTCTTCTACTTTTGGCGGGGGTAACAAATGGAGCGCGCATCATCATCATCATCATTCTTCTTTATCATCACAACCTAGAAGCGGTACTTCTTCAACAACAACAGCGACAACTCCTTCCACCAAATCGTTGAAAGAGCTGAAGAAGGAAGCGAAACAACATAAAAAATCGAAAGACTATGATCCTTCCGTCGTTTGTCTGATCTGCAAGCAATCCCCAAAGGAATACATTATCCCACCGGGTTGCGAGCAGCCCCACATCTATTGCTTTGCCTGTGCAGAACGCATCAAGACTCAGGCAAGTTCAACCAGAGGTCGTTTTGGGAACCGAGGTTTTGGTGACCGGTCCTCTTCCGCACCTGTGTTGCGATGTGTTCTCTGCAAATCGGTCTCTCATCTGGACTCGAATGGAGGTGTTGAAGCTCTCAAACGAAGAAGAAAGAGAAAGAGGACTAGCCCAGGTTTATAACACCTCTCTTCTCTCCCTCTTCCCTCTCTTCTCACCTTCGCCATTTTTTGTTTTAACCAAATTAATAGGCGTTTGCCCAGAACACAACGAACCATTCAACTTCTTTTGCATGGATGAAGCTGTTCTCATCTGCCATTTGTGCGTTGGCGGAGAGCACAGTCGTCATCGTTGCGAAGCTTTGGAAGAGGCCTATAACGCATTGACAGACAAGGTCGAGGATAGTTTGAAAGTGTTAGAGGGCAAGTGGACGAGCATGGAAGGCTTTGTTCAACAAATGGAGGAGAAACAGAACAAACTCGAGGAGGCAGTCGCGGAGCGGAAGAAAGAGGTCAAAGATCTGTTTGATCAGCTGCGAGCGATGTTGGATGAGAAAGAGAAGGAAGTGGAGGCAGCTATGAATAGGGTCGAGGAGCAGAAGAGACGGCAGATACAAGGTGCTAAAGAAAAGGCACAACAACAGATGGAAAGCATCCCTGCCTCTATCTCAGCTCTTAGCGCTGCGTTAGAAAAACGGAAAAAGTACCATCACAGTTCTAAAATGTCGTCATCTTCATCGTCATCATCATCATCATCATCATCAACAACAACGACAACGACAACGAGCACTGAAAAACCGCCAAAAACAGAAGCAGAAGATGAAAACGAATCACCAGCTCTCTCTTTCTTACGCCAGTATGAGGATAAAGAGGAGACCGTGCGGCATCTCTGCAACATGGTCATGCCAAAGCTTAACGACAGCGTTTCGCAAATGCCAAACCCCATTTACCTTCGTGGCATTTCTCACGTCATCAAACGAGCTCAGTACATCGACTCCCCTGAGGGATACATTCCAACTCCACCACAACAAGGCGGCGTTGGTGGTGGTTACCCTGCGTTATACGGAGGCATGGCGGGTGCTTATTTTGAAGGCGATGAGGACGACTACGATGACGAGGGCTCAGACGGGTATGAAGATGAGTATGGTGGCGGATGGGGAAATACCACTCCTTACTAAGGCTTTGGGCCACCTCCTTCTCAGAAACAACCCTGCGCACAACGATAATTCTTTTATAACACATTTGTATCAAAGCAAATCCTTGGGTTTGAAGTTTGGCTTACTTTTGTTTTGGGGTGGGTTGTTGTGGCGATGTGTTGGAGAATAACGTTCTTGAGAACAGCACTGACAATCGTTTGGTGGGGCTGCTGCTCATTGTTTTTGTTTTCGTTGTTGGGTTGCTGGGTGAGGCGGGGGTAGGCAACGTCTTAGTCGGCGACGGAGGAGCAGGAGTAGTAATGGTAATAGGAGATGAGGGAACACTGGGTTCTGAGAGAGGCGTAGTGGAAGCAGTAGAACCGTTGGCTGTGGAAGTGGGCAAAGGAACGGAAGAACACTGTTCGGCATTATGGGGTTCTTTTGGAAGAGAGGGCAGAAGGTGGGGTGTTGTTGGTGGCGGAAGATAATGAGGTATCACAGAGGATGAAGATGCTTTGTCTTCCTCTCGGGTGCTGATTGTTGAGACAGAGGCAGACGCGGAGGGAGGAGGGAGGTCGGATGTTTCGAAAGCAAGCTGGTATATGTCGGTAAGGCTCTCCACCAAGTCTTTCATGGCTTTCTTGCTGTGCTGCAACCGGTCAGCAGCGGTGTTGGCCACTAGCTTTTGTTGCTGGTACTGAACCACGCCAAGAACTTTTGGCATCAACAACGAAAGCAGGGGTACATTTTTCGAGGTCATAAGCGCGGGAGGTAGATAGATCATCAGTTCGTTCTGGAGATAGTCCTCTTCGTTTGCTTGTTCTTCTTCCATCTCCTCATCTTCTGCTTTGTGTTCGTCTTCTTCTTTCATCTTTCTTGACATGCGAGTCTGGACAGAGTCAGAAGAATCGGTGAGAGGGAGAGATGGTTGGGGCTGCACTTTGTCGTCTCCTTTGCCTCGACGAACTTTGGCTCCAATAGTGTTCCACAGTTGCAGTCCCCCCTTTTTGGGACTGTCTTTCATTCTCTGTTCCTCTTCCATTACAATCCGATGTTCTTCTCGTTTCCGTTTTTCTTCCTTTCGTTTATCTTGCTGCCTTTGTCTCTGCAGTCGCAGCTTCTTGATATCAGTTGCCGTTTTCTTTATGTTCTGCAATTTCTTGCTAACCAAATACTCAATCCTCTTATCATATGGGAGCATCAACATAAACTCCCAATCTTCCTTATCTTCCTCTTCCTCCTTTTCTTGTAGCTTTTCATCCTGTTGTTCCTCTGTATGTTCTTTTTCAAGTTCTTCGTTTGGTTCTATTGCCTCTTTAATGACCATTGAATCATTGTGCGTTTGGCGAAGTTCAACTTCTTTCCCCTCTTCCTCTTCCCCTCGTTTTTCTGTTCTTTCCGTAACCAATTTACGACACTGAGCAAAGTGAATGCGTAGCCTCTCTTCATCATCTTCCTTCGCGTCGCTGTACTCATAGACCATGCAAAGGTCCATTTTCATTTTGGTTTGGGCTTCTTCCAACATGTTTCGGATTAGCGCTGGCGAAGAAGAATCCGAAGATGAGGAAGGAAAGCTAGATACAGAAATGGAAGCTCGACAGGGCGAAGGAGAAACACAAGGAGCAGCAGAAGAAAGAGTCAAGGATCGAGGACGTCGACGTCTTAACGTGTGAGGGGATGAAGAAGACGCAACAGAAGAAGAGGATTCAAGGTGAGGGAAGAAAGCATCGAACTCCGCGTTTAACCGCGTGATAGCTTCGTAGATGTCAGTTAAGATCTCAAGTTCAACTCTCAGTAATCTTTTTCGCATAAACTCGAAGTGATGCAACTGTGCCTCTAGTCTTTGTCTTAAAGCGGACTCAACGTTGCGAAGAACGAGAGAATCTTTGCGTTGAGTAGGAAAGTTGGATGAAGTGTTAATGAATGAGGCTGTCATCTCTCGTAAGCGAGATTGTTGAGCTTCAAATTGCTGTTGTAACGCTTGTTCAATCTTCACCGCTTCCTGTACATTTTTAGTTTTTAAGTTCACAACAGAACAAGAAAACATAATTGGGGGTAAAGAATAGATAAGGTACCGCAAAATCAGTGGTTAAGGTGGACACATTTGACTTGCTGGTAAGAAAAGAAGTCGTGGAGAAAGAAGGCAGTGGAGAAAGGTTGAGAGAAGGAGATTTGGCTTCAGGAGTGATAGATGAGGACTGTTGTTCTGGCAAAGTAGAGAAAGTATTTTGCAGCTCATAATTGGTAGGCATTGTTTGGCCGCCTGGTTCTTTGAAGAAGCAGAACGAAGTAGATGCAATAATTGAAGGTGGGGGAGAAGCACGTTTTTCAAGAGAAGGGTGTCGAAGCGAGGCAGAGGCGGATGATGAAGCTAAGGAAGATGAACCAGAAGATGAGCGAACAAGAGAAGATGAGCGAGGACGAGAGGGATCTAAGGATGGAAGCACCCAAGAATTCTCCTCTTGGAGAGAGAACGCAGTGTCTACTGCGAGAACGTTTTCTTCGTACTTTAAAAGCAGTTGGCTGAGATACGACTCCTTTTGTAGGATAAGTTGATAGCATCTAGTAAGTTGTTCTGTTGGTGAGAAGGAATTGAAATTTTCCTTCTTTTGAGTTGTTGGTGGTGCTTCTGTTGGGTTTAAGAAAAAAATGGAAGAAGAAGAGGAGGAGGAACGTGCTTGCTGCTCTTGGCAACTGTACAAAACGTGTTTATATTCAGTGGCCCGTTTCCACCGCTCTACAGCAACTCCACATTCTCTGCAAGCTGTTAACATAGGGGGCGGAGAAGGATTGTTGGTATGAGCCTTTGTTTTTGTTGGTGTTTTGCTTGTTTTGGTTGTTCTTCCGTTGTTGTTACTGTTGTGTTTCAGCTGTTTGTTTTGGGTTGACGAGAGTGAGGTTTGTCCGGGAGTTGGAGACGTTCCTGGGGCTTCTGCAGAGTTTAGATAATTGGCTGAAAGAAGAGCATATATCTGATCCTCTTCCAATGGTGTCACGTTCAAATTTAATTCTTTTTCTTCTTTCTCTTTTTCTCGTTTTACATCGCTTTCATCCACGTTGTTGTTGCTTTTGTCGTCAAGTGCACTTTTTGAGATAGAGGAAGAAGAAGTAACCGCAACAGAGTTACTGTTAACGTTGCTAGATTCGGAGAGAGAAGAGGAAGAAACTGGTAGTGGAGATAGGATGTGAAGAGATACGGATGGCGTCGCACAGTTTTGGCAAAAGTGTCGTTTGCAGAACTCGCATTCCACCCTACGCAGCTCAAAAAGACCAAAAGATGCACTAGTGGCAAAAAAAAAAAGTGGTGAAGGTTATAAGAAAGACGAGAGGAGAAGAAGAACCATAACTAAAAAGAATCACAACATCAATAACAGAGAAATAACTAGAACAAAAAATGACACAAGTCAAACAACGAACTTGCAGAGAGCGCAGCGTTTGGAGGAAATGGGGCTTGAAGGCGGCACATTGTTACGGTGTTGCTGCCTCTGTTCGGCTGACTTCGTGTTGTTAGAGCGTTTGAAGAAAGAAAGGAAGGTGCGTTTCTCTTCCTTCTTCAACGTCTCTTTCAAGTGTTGCAATGATAACTACAATAAGGAAACATTTAAATTAGAGCAGACAGAAAAGAATGGAAAGAAAGAAACGACAACAAAGAGGCAACAAAGGACAAGAAAAACACGAACTTCTGCAAGCCTTTGAATGATGACTGCAACTCGCTCCTCTCGAGCAAGAGCGCGGGCTTTACGCTGTTTCAGGAACAGCGGCGTCTTGTTTCTGGTAACCAAGATCCCTCCTCTGTTTCTGCTGTCCTCCCACAACCCGCTTTCTCTTTGTTGTTGCGTCGTGAAGCTGAGTAGCAGCGCAGAAGGAGAGGCAGAGGAGGAAGAAGGAGAAGAAGAAGAAGGAGAAGGGAAAGCAGCATTGTTGTCTGCTCTCTCTTCAGGTGGTTGAGGTTGGCGCAAGAGTGTAGGAAGGGTCATGGGGATGGCAGCTTCTGCTTCTTCTTCCAAGCTTTCTGTAGATGAAAAAGAAAAGAGGAGAGAAGAGAAAGGACAAGTGGAGATAAGTACTACATGGAAGAACTGAAGAGAACATAGGACAAGCATCCGAGCATACCCCATAATAATTGCTGAAAAAAGGCAGAGTGAGGAAAACCTCCTCCTCCCTCCTCCATTTATCGCTGGTTCTGCGGACCACACAAACCAAACTTCAGCAGCCGCAAGGCCTGTTTGTTCCCTGCTGCTGCACCCTTTTCTTCCTTTGGTTTCTATTTTACAGAATTTTTTGTTTATTTTTGTTCTGCGATCATCGATCATCGAGCGGAGAGTTCATCAGCGTTACATGATCGCCCCCGCTGCACCAATGAAAAATCAAATTTTGGCTATGCCAATGTCATGTGGAAGATCACAAACACGAACGGGAGGCCAACGAAGAAAGTGCACTGGGGACGACTTCCAAGGCTGGGGTTTTCATGCAAACGCCAAGCGCTCTACGACAAAAGTTGCAGCAGAAGAGCGATGAACAGCGGAGACTGATTCACAATCAAGCAAAAGGAAATATCAGCGGAGCTTTGCCAGACTGTCACACTGCGATCGTGCCAGCTCCACCGCTTGCAACGATTGGTTGGGAGGGGTTGCTGCTCTCATGAACCGTAGTAATAAAACAGAAGCAGTAGAAAAGCGTAACAGGCTGGTCGTTGACAAAGGCGGGACATCCACACCACATGGAAACCTAAAAAAGGGAAAGGGGCACCTTTTGGCGTGCCTTCCTTGACAACTCCCTTGTGGTTCAGGATTGCAAAGAAAGCTGCTGCTCTGCTTCAACTTCTGTTCTTTAGCGCTGTTGTCCCGTGATATATTTGTCCAACGCGTTTCCATATATAGCAAAAGACACTCACAAGGAAGCTCTTAGATGCGCTCTCTGTTTTGTGACGCTTCAAAAAAGTGCAGAGTGGCCATTGGTGATAGTGGCAGTGTTGTTCCTTTCCTGTTTTTTCTGTGCTCTGACGTGCAGCAAGAAAGTTGCTGCAAACCAGGCAACACAAAAAAAAAACACCAGTGGGTGCCTGAGAGACAGAGAGCGTGTCCCTCAGTCTGCACTTGAAGGGGACGCGTGGGATGGCGTTCATCAAGAAACGGTTGAGCGAGAAGCGTAAGCTAAGTTTGAGCAAAGGTGAGTGACCTTTATGTGCTTTCAATGGGTCAACTGCTCACCGTTCTCATAGATGCTTTCACCAAGTCTCGGGGCAGAGAGAAACAAATCGGAAACTACGTGCTAGGTCAAACTATTGGAGAAGGGCGGTATGGCAAGGTAACATGCTAAGCTTCCTGTTTTAATAGTGCTTTATGTTATTTTTTCTGATCTCTCTGTTCTTCTAACCTTCTCTTGCCTTTTTCCTCTTGCTTCTCTGCTTCTCTTTTGCCATGCGATAGGTCAAACTGGCCAAAATGAAAGAGACAGGCCAAGTGGTAGCTGTTAAAATAATGAAGAAAGCGAACCTAGAGAAGGCAGACTTGATACGGATCAAACGAGAGCTGCGGATAATGACTCTTCTGGACCACCCTAACATCGTCCAGCTCTATCAAGTCATCGATACACCGGACACAACCTCTATCGTCATGGAATACTGTGAAGGCGGGGACCTCTACGACTACATATCCACGTATAGACGGCTATCCTTACCAGAGGCGCTCAGGATCTTTAGGCAGATAGTCGCTGGTCTTCTCTACTGTCACCAGCACTATGTCATACATCGTGATGTACGTCAATGTTGGAAATTCCTTGTTAACCTTCGAACCAACGTTTCAATCTCTCTCTCTTCTCTCTCTCTCTCTCTCTCTCTCTCCCCCCCCCTCTCCCTCTCTCCCTCTCTCTCCCTCAAACAGATAAAACCTGAAAACCTGCTGTTAACGCCTGATCGCCAAGTTAAGATAGGCGACTTTGGGTTTAGTAGGAGTTTCAATCCTCATGACGCCATGGAGACTGCTTGTGGATCCCTGACTTACGCCGCACCCGAAGTGATCGCTGGCAAGGTTGCTCTTTTCTGCCTCGTCCTTCCGTCATCTTCCTTCTTGCTCCTTCCATCCTTCTTATTGGATTACTCTGCTCATTGCTGTACTTAACGCCAGGGTTATCTTGGGCCAAAAGCAGACGTATGGTCCCTGGGCTGTGTGCTCTACGTTTTGTTGACCGGGTCTCTGCCTTTTGATGGGGCGAACGACTTCGAGGTCATTCCAAAGATCCGCAAAGGAAAGTTTCAGGATAGCGAACACCTGGACGAAGGAAATATGCGAGAGCTTATCACTTGTATGCTCAACCCCGATCCACAAAAGCGGGCCAACCTGGAAGACATCCAAAAGCACCCCTGGACTTGGTCAGACAAAAGTATGTTGGCCATGCTGGTTCGTCCCTTCGCTAATGCCATCACTGAAAGGCGTATACGGGCGTGGCAAGTGTACAAAGGAAGCGCCAACTTTGGCAACATGAAGGATAGAGAGTTGTCTTCGAGGTCACTGACCTCGGACCAAAGCATAACGGAGGATGCCGCAACAGACATTGAACCATCTTCTTTCCTAGATGCCTCACGCTCCTTCACTGCTGCAAGCGCCTCTTTGATGACGGAATACGGCAGCGATGACTTCTCCATGACGGCTCCTACCAGAACTGCCAGTGGTGAAGACAGCAAGAAAGGTAGCCTCTCCAAACGGCGAAGAAGAGAAACTTCTCGGCGCAGCACAGCACTCGTTTCGATCTCTGACTCGGAGCTCAATGCCCAATCTTCGGAGACGTTGACAGCCAAGCCACGACAACCATCCACCAGGCAAAGAGGATCCAGTCAGAGCAGTCGGGCAGGACAGGCGGTCAAATGCAAGGGAACGCTTGAGAACGGAGAACCTACGCCCCTGGAAAGGTCCAGTTCAAGCAAAGACGAACTTGGGTTACGAGACAAAGGTAAAGATAAAGTGCAGGAAGTGTCATCGCAGGACTTTGTTGACGAAGATGAGAGAGCAGGAATCGTAAAGAGAGGAGTGGATAACAAAGAAAGCGAAGGGTATGATAACGAAGAAGCAGAAAGACACAACAAACCAAGAATAGACTCGCGGGACCTGACAAGGACGGAGGAAAAGCGGAGAAAAGAAAAAGAAGTGGATGCAAGGGGAAGAGAGAAAGGAGGGCAGGGAAGAGATACCACAGCAGACAGCCCCAGAGACAGATCCAAAGAGCAGTCACGAGAGCGGGCCAGGGAAGCCCCAAAGAAGCATCACACGAGATCCATACCACACCCTGGGCTGGCCGCACGTCCCGCCTCTCGGCAGCAACGCTCACACTCAGCCACGGACCGACCTGCCAAGCTACTGCTTGACCAGATCAAGTTGGATGACACAAGGATTCGAAGCGGTACTGTTGACCATGACGTGAGTGCTAGTGTGGGCGGTGGTGCAATGACAACAGCAACAGGAGATGGTGAAATCAGATCTGGAGTTACAGGAGGAATGGGAATGGTGGACGCTGCCAGAAGCCGGAGAGGGACCATCGTGGCAGCAGAAGTGGTGGAGACGGCGGAGGGAGGAGTGGTCATTGAGAGAATCGAAGAGGAGGATGGTAGCATCATAACGCGGGTTCGTTCGAGGAGTTATTCTCTGCCAGAGGCGGACATCGTGAAGGAAAATCAGCTGCAAGATGATGACGCCACGCCAGCAGAGGAGCTAGACAGCAATGGCAACAGCGGTAGCAGCAAGAGCGGTAAGAAAGAAAGGCGCAGTAGAACGAGTAGTAGCAAGAAGAGTGGCCTTAGCACCAGCGGAGGCAGCAGTAAGAAGAGCTCTCCTTCCAGCAGCAACAAGGTATCTCCCGCCAGGTCACCACGCGGCATCAAAACGTCTCCCACCAGACGTCGAAGGATGCCTGACCCTTACAGATACGGAAGGCCCAACAGATCAGGCAGTGTCGACTACGCTAGCCTGCGAGAACCTCTTGGAGAGGAGGCCGAAAGCGTAGTCACACGACTGCGAAGCAGCAGCACCGCCCACCGGACTCCACCTGCGGCCAAGTACCAAAGAGACAAGCTCTCGCGCTCTTCGGGAGGCCACAAGACCAAACCTGCTGCAAAAGAGAAAAGCGGCGACGCCCTCCGACAGGACAACAGAGAGCTATCCGTTGGAGGTGTCAAGATGAGAGTACGAAGCAGCAGCAAAGACGTAAAGACAAGGATCCTTACGCCAAGGGGCTCTGCTGCGCTGCCTCCATCTTCTCCTCTCCCTCCTCACACTGACGCCACTCGCTCCCGTTCATACTCTCAGGACGATGGCATTGAACGAACGAGATTCATTGTTCTTGCCTCGAGAGAGATCGTGGAGCGGCAAGGGTCTGGCCTATTGGCCTCCCCTTCCTCCAAGCTCTCAACCTCCTCTATCCTGGCTGAGAGTGGTTTACACAATGTACAGACGAACAACAAACGAGACCACAGATAAAGCTCGAGCTCCACTCCCCTCATAGCGCAGCAAAATAAAATAAAATAAAAAAGAAGAATAGAAAGGGGAAGCAACCATTACTCGTAGGAAAAAGACACCCAACGTAGCTTTTATTTTTCTCCTCTCCCATGCCCATTGCCGTTTGGCGGCGGTTGTGGCTTCGTTAATTAGCAACCTTTGTTGACCTCAAGGCCTGCTGTTCGGGTGGAGCGCGCAGCGCCATAATTGCAAAATAGGGCAAGCTAGGCTGGCTGGCTGGCTGGCTGCCCACAAAGTGGTCGAAAAACAAACGAAAGTAACTTGGAAGTTAAAAAAAAAGAAGCTAAAGAAGCGCGACCGTTGGTCGGTTGGTGTGTGTGGCGTGGCGTGGTGTGGTGCGGTGGCAGTGGAAAGAGGGAAAACCAGTGTTTGTTGGTAGTTGATATTTCACAGTTATCGCAAGTACCGATACCAACCATTCAAAAAAAAAAAAAAACAGATGGGGAGGCGTGAAGAAGAACAGCAGGGAAGCAACCCCTGGCTGTACGTTTACATGGTGTTCATGCTGGCTTCCTACTTGTGCCACCTGGGGAACTTTTATCCTTCTGCCGACGCTTTAGCACGGTCAGACAAACGGGTTCCTCCACAGCTGGCCTCCCTGTTCCCTGCAGAACAGCAACAGCTCAGGGCAGAGGAGGCGTTCTGCCAACGTAAAGCTGAAGGAGAGACAGAACAGACGCTACTGCATGCCCTGCGACGAGTGCAACTACAAGCAGCAGAGCTGGAGGGGAAGCTTCAACGGCTGTCCGTGGAGCTGGACAGAAAGGCTGACCTGGTGCGGGAGCTCTCTTTTCGGTTGGCGACCTCCACCAAGTTGCAGCATTTGGAGGAGGAGCAAGTGCGCCTCATGGAAGAACTGGTGAGGAACAAAACGGAAGCAGAAAGCGATGAAGCCACGACGAAGGAGAACACTGGCGGCGCCACACGATTGAGCTGCTTATAATTGCCGTTGTTGGCTTTCTGGTGTGGTATAATCGATCAAGATCTAATGTAAGAGTGATCTCAAATCAGCGAATAGAAAATCATAACTGTACACCCGCTCACCTTATACCAGGGCTGAAAAACGAGTACTCTATTTTTGAGTACTCAGTGGTGACTCTGTCCACGTCAGCTGACTCGAGTGGATGCGAGTCGATGGGATCAGAAGGTGACGTAGGTTTGATAACAATGATCTGGAAGCGGATTGGTCCATTCGATGCCCTAAAAAAGAGCCGTCGCTGCGAGGTTTCCAAGGGGTGAAAATTCAAACGGCTACCAACGATTTACATTATTTTTTTTTTCAAGTCTCTCTTTTTCTCTTTGGGAGAGAGTAAACACTTGAATGGACATTCTAGAGAGAGAGGAGGCAACCAGCGAAAGTGAGAGCCACACGTTCTCGGTGGTTTGGGACCATTTCGTGAAGAAAGGTGATCACAAAACTGCCCAATGTTGCCACTGTGGTAAGGAAATACGGTACCATGGCCCTACAAGCAACTTATTGCGGCACCTGCAAGCCAAGCATCCCTGCAAGGTTCCTTCTGTTATCAATGACAACATCAAGAACCTAATCACTCAACTGTTTATTGACAACCTTTTGCCCTTTTCCTTTGTGGAAAGTGCTTCCTTTAAGGCCCTTGTCTCTGCCACCTGCAACGGTGCCCTTCCTCCTTCGCGATATTTCTTGAAACAGGACCTAAACCGTCGGTATGCAGCAGCTGTGGCTCTTCTCAGTTTGCAGCTGATGCAATGTTTCTGGAAAACCTTGACTTTTGATCTCTGGACGTCCTCCAGCCAGGTGGCCTTTATCACCGTTACAGTTCATTGGATGGAAGCTCTTTCAGCTCGCCAACGTACCCATGTCCTTGGTGCCTATGAGTTTGGATATGCTGAGCATACAGCCAAAAACATCAACAACAGGGTCCGTGATATCTGTAAGGACTTCAACCTTCCTGTGGAATCCTCCTTTGTTGTGGCTGATGGCGCCTCTAATGTTGGTGCTGCATGCCGACTTCTTGGCTGCATTCACATTCACTGCGCAGCACACAAGCTGAACCTTGTTGTGCAAAAGGCGTTGGAAGAGGTTGAGGACCTGCGTTCTGCATGCCGTAAAATTGTTGGGCATTTTCGTCATAGCAGTAAGGCCACAGAACGGCTTAAGGAACACCAACGGCGCTTGAACCAACAGCCAGTTAAAAAACTATCAAATGAGGTTCCAACAAGGTATCCTCTTTTCTTTTTGTTTTCTTGTTCTTTATCTTTTTTTTGTTCGTTGTCTTTCTTACTCTTTCTCTCTCCTTCAACTCTCTCATCCTCTCTTTCTCTCCCTCTCATGTGCCGACTCTCTCTGTGTGCCCTGTTTTTCTCTTTCTCTCTCACTTCTTCCCTGCTCTCGTCGCTCTCTTGTCTCCTCTCTCTCTCTCTCTCTCTCTCTCTTGTGTACTCCCTTTCTCTTGTGCATGCTCTATTACGTCCTTTTTTAACTATTTCGTTAAAAAGATGGAATAGTTTTTATTATTCTGCAGAACGACTTCTTGAGCTTCGTCAGGCTACTGGCTATGCTTTGGTAGATAACAAAAGCAATCAGCTCCAACTATCACAGGATCAATGGACGCTCCTTGAGCAAGTTGTTGATGTTTTGGAGCCACTGGCAGTCTTAACCGCCCATCTCCAAGACCAGGACGTCCCAATTTCCTATGTAATCCCTGCATTCAACGCGATTCATCGACAACTCTCTCCCATCGCAGAGGATCCTCTACTATTGCGACAGTTCAAGTCGGTGTTGGCTTCAAACTTGAGCGATGCGATCAACTACTACAAGAGCATAGAGCCGTGTGCTTTGGCAACTGCAGTGGATCCTCGATTCAGACTGCGTGATTGGAGTTCCAACAACGCCATCAATGCAGTTTACAACACACTCTTAGAGGAGATGAAACAAGCAGATGTTCTACTTCAAGAAGGGAAGCGACGACAGCAAGAGGAAGAAGAAGAGGGAGAGGAAGAGGAAGAGAAAGAGGAAGAGGTAAAAGCAAAGGAAAATGAGGAGGAAGAGGAAGAGGAAGAGGAAGAAGAAGAGTCGTTCAAGACAAAGAAGAGAAGGCTCAGCGTAGAAAAAATGATATTTGGTACAGAGCCTACAGCAACTGCCTCAATGCACGTCTTCATGGTGCTCCCAGCAATCCCAGAAAAGAGGGATCCTCGAACATGGTGGCGTGTAGGCTCTGTACCAAATATCATTTTTTCTACGCTGAGCCTTCTCTTCTTGAGGCAGTTGCCCTCAAGTACCTGTCAATACCAGCGACATCTGCAGAGTCGGAGCGTATTTTTTCATTGACAGGAAACATATTGTCTCCTCATCGTTCTACACTATCATCCCAAAGGTTGAACCAGCTTGTTTTTTTGAAGCATTACCAGCTTTAAAAAAATCATCTTCGTTGCGGCGCTCATCTTTTTCTTTCTATTTTATTTTTGTTGTGTTTTCCCATAATAGGGCCAACTTTCTCTAAATTGTTGCTTATGTCAGCAGGTGACGTGGCCTTAAGTCAGATTCGAGTACTCGGCCCTTTTTTGGAGATCGAGACTCAAGTACTCGTTTTTCAGCCCTGCCTTATACCTCCACCTTTTGCCCGTCGAAGGAGGAGAGAGACTTGGCCATTTAAAAAAAAACTTTCACTTGGGGGTGGATGGGAGTGACCACTGCCGGAGCCTCTACCTATGAGAAAGCAGCTGTTGGGCTGTCCGTCGGACTGGTATTTGTGTACCATGCGTGGTTCTTTTGGCTTGTGGTGTTCCGAGAGCAAAGGTCCGTTATCGGCCTGAACTTGTACTTCCGGAGAGAATGGGCCAGACGCATTCTACTGAAAAAGAAGCTGCCCCCAATTATTGGCGTTCAAACCTTGCGAAACACCATCGTCTCCTCCAGCTTCTTTGCCACCACCAGCATAGCTATTGCTGCCGGAATATTGAGCATTGGTTGGTAGAGAGAGAGAGAGAGTACCTTCGCTCCTTTATGTTTTGTTTTAAGAAACTAAACCACGTGACTCACTTGAACCCTTTTGGGTCCTTTCTTGTCACAGTTGTAAACCCAGATCATAACAAAGATGGCTTCCTGGTGCTGAAGCTCATTATCTTGGCCATGCTCTTCGTCTTTGCCTTTTTCTGTTTTGCCCTCTCCATACGCAACTACAACCATGCCAGCTTTATCGTTGCCGTCCGCCCTCCAAAGGAAGGCTGGCACCCTCCCCCTCACAGGCTCGCCAACCTTTATCGTAAGCTACGGCACAAAACCGGCAAAAAGAAAACAACGAAGAGCAAAGCCAGCAATAACAAAGAAGTCAGCTTGACAACTTTTGAGAAGAAAGAAAAAGATGTGGATAAGGAGGAGGAGAAGGATACAGGAACAGAAACGGACATGGGGGCAGAAACAGAAACTGAGATGTCTAGGACAAATACTGCCGGAGGAAACACTTTGACAGAGGAGCTCGTTGACGGCGTAGGTGTTCGGAAAGAGCAACAGGCAGAAGAACCAACAACTGAAACCCCAACAGAGAGCAGAATCACAACAAATAGCGATTCTGAAGAAGATGGCGGTAGTTCTTCCGAGAATGATTCTTCAGATGGGCATCATGGCGTGCTCGAAGTGGAAGTGGAGCTGCAGCATTACATGACACTGAAGAAGATGTTGGTGTGGGGCAGTATCTATTGGACAATGGGCATTCGTTGTGTGTACTTAGCAGTGCCAACAGCACTGTGGTTGTTTGGTCCAACATGGTTGTTGGTTGGTATTTTTTTCACCATTGGTTTCACCCTCTTTCAAGACTTTGTTCTCTAAGAAAGAACTGTTGGTTGGTTGTAGAAAAAACTATCAACTGCCGTGCAAATTTGTATTATTCCTCTTTTTCTTCACTTTCTTCCATGTTACTCTCTTCTTTGGCCTTTTCCTTTTCTTTCTCTTTGTCATCATCCTTCTTTTCTTTTCCCTTCTCCTCTTCAACGTCCTGCTTTTCCTGTTCTTTCCGTTGCTTCTTGTTCTTGTTCTTGTTCTTGTTCTTTGTCTTTGTCGGACGTGTTTGTTTGGTCTCCACAATATCATCTTTGTTGCTCGTATCCTTTTTCTTCTTAGCCTTCTTCTTGTTCTGTGCTGTGGATAGCTTCTGATAGTCATAAATTTGAAGGTCAGGATGCCTCATAAACACGCAAGGAGAAAACCGATTGTGATGCCGAGGGCTGCGCAAAGTTCTCTTAGTGACAAAGTCAAAGAGAAGTGGATTGAAGGCGTAGATCTCGTTGAGCAATTCGCGTTCTTTCTTCGTGATGTAACCTCGTTTTCGCAAGGCGCGCGTGTGTACCACTAGGTTTATCGCTGGCAAAGGATAGTCGCTTCCATGCACTGCTTATACACAAAAAAAAATGAAGGTTAGGAGAGAGAGAGAGAGAGAGAGAGAGAGAGAGAGAGGAGAAACTAAACGAAGGCGAGGATGTAGGTCAGTGCGATCAATGATAGTGGCCAAAGGGCTGCCTATTCGCTTAAAGGCAACACAAGCTGATATGTCGCCAAACAAAAGTCCGTCGTACTTTTCTTCGTCCATCATTCTGAGAAACAGTTTAAATGCGGAGACAACTGGCTTCTTCGGATCGTCAAGATCCTCGGCTTTGCCTTCGCTTGCGCAGTGTGCAGCTACTACTTGTACCCCTCTATCCAATGGCCTGCAAAATAAGAAGCAAAGAAACATAATGGATAAGACGGGTGGATAGATATGATGTGAGACGTGAGCAAGAGAGAGAGAGAGAGAGAGAGAGAGAGAGAGAGAGGGAGAGTAATGAGGTATGCATACCTTCGCAGGCGTAAAGGATTACCAAGGTTTTGCTTCATGTAGGCATCAACGGTATGTTCAGCTCCAGTATGGGAAAGCAAAACCATCCCATACTTTTTCATTTTGTCATAGAAGAGATCGCATCGTTCTTTTTTGTTCATCCAACCGATCGAGTTAAATGAGGAGAGAGAGAGAGAGAGAGAGAGAGAGAGAGAGAGGGGGGGAGAGGGGAGAGAGAGAGAGAAGGGAGGAAGGAGAAAAAATAACCATCTGCTGGATCCATTCCCATGGAGTTTGGAAGCCATTTGATTAATCGTGCGCCCTTCTTGTAGCATCGTTTGAGTTCCTGAAGGGCATCAGGGCGGTAGGGGTGGATGGAGGGCACCGGCTCAAAGTATTGGGGATGGCGGTCGCTAAGCGAAAAGATGTAGTCGTTGGGCACGTGGATTCCTGTCCTATCTTCTCGCTTCCTAAACGACAAAACGTTAAAAAATGGAAAAACAAACATACGAACACAATAAAAGCAGACAGACAAACAAATGAAAAGCTACTCACGTGCCGTCAGGGTTATACCAATGCTCCATGGCAAAGATGAAGATCTTTAACGGTCGAGGTGTATGTTCCAGTAGGCTAATCAAGCGGCGGATGTAACTGCCATCAATGTCTTGAAGGTCATCCACGGCAGCTCCCTTCATGAACACATGAAACTTCACGCGACGTAAAGGGTGCCTTATCGGCTTGCTCAGGTCTTCGTGAAGGGAGCAACCGCTATCCCCGTGGCCGCTTCCTCCCACATGAGTGTGATGGTCATAGACTGTATCATCTAAAACATACAGAAGAAGAGAGCCAACAAATGGCACAATATTGTGCGGCTCGTCAGGTCTGTCAACGGGCAGGTTCGGGAGGGAGTGAAACTGAGCAAAGGTTACCGATATCCTCCCATGCTTGTTCTACCAGCTTTTTTGCCTCCTCGCTGAGCCCTGAGAGCAAGTCTGCCGGATCCTCTTTCCAGTTGCCACCAAGCTTCTTCGCCAACAGCTGCATCCCCTTTTCTTTTGTTTTCTGTCTTCTGCTTGTTGCGTTTATTTGTAATATGCCTCTCTGATTATTGGTTGGTTGAGTGACATCATAGATCGTTAGTCGATCGGGGCTCGGTACTTCGCAGAAAGGAAAAATCCAAACGCAGTTAACCTTTTTTATTATGGAAGCACAAAAAACAAAATAATAAACAACGAAAAGAAAAAAAAAAAGAGGCGGAAGCGATAATAAGGACGAGCGTAAGGTGAGTGTTGAACAGAGAAGAAAACGTGTTCTGTTGTTGGTGTGCTCCTCTGCTTTGCTGTTTTTATCTGTTGTATTTTGTTGTATTTTGTATCGGTAAGAAAGAAGTTTTGGTTTTACGGTGCAACAACTATAATAGTGGTAACATTTTCAAACCATTTGTAAAAAAAAAAAAAAAACAAAAACAAAAAAAAAAACAAAAAAGAAAGGACCATGGAAGAAGTGGACGCTATCATCAAGAAAAGGGCGAGGTCAGACAGCGGCCTTGGCGCCATTGACTCCATCATGAGGCGTAGCTCCAGCAACGGCTTGCTGCCTCCTTCTGCCTCCTCCTCACCGGAGCCTGGCGGCTCCACCACTGCCTCTGCAAGTTCTTCTTTCTCGGACGTGAACTCCGCTCTTCCTCCGCCCACTCTCGTCCTCCATTTCGACATCAACAAGACAATCGTTATAGCTGATCCTGTTGCTGGTAGTATATATGTTTCTTTTTTTTTTTTCAAGTTTGAAGTCGTGCGACCGTCGTCTTTTTTTGGTTGTGGTTTAACTTTGTTTTTTTTTTTTTTTTTTTTTTTTTTTTTTGGTGGTAGGGAGGACCACGGAAGACATGTTGAACTCGATCATTGCGGAGGTGGCTTGGGGAAAGGTCGACCCAGAGACTGGTGTGTGGCGGCCGGTCTCAGAGACACTTAACCTGGAAAAACCTGCCGAGGCAGATGTGGGCAGCTACCACGACTATGTTGAACAAGTACACCCTTCTTGCTATCATATTCATTTTCTCTCTGTTGGCTATTCCCCTATATTCTCTTTCTTCCTCTGTCCGCGTTCGCTGTTCTCTTGTCTCTTCAACTTTATTCTGTACTAAGGGTCAATTGCAGTTGCATCCCTTTCCAGAAGAGGTTGAAGGAGAGAGTGCGGAAGAACGGGCGGCCCGCGTACGTGAACTCAAGCGAAAGAGACATGATCTTACTCGCAAATTTACTTTGGAGGGTTCTCCTGGCCAAGCCTTTCGCAAGTATTACGACAACCTATTTCAGAGTTTGGCAGCAGAGGAAGGCAAACAGGTCTGCTTTCTCTCTCTCTCTCTCTCTCTCTCTCTCTCTGAGAATAATGGAGAAAGTTATTGACACCATGAGTATAGCATTATATCATACCAGCTTTCTTTGAACTAATTTTACATTTGGTGATGCTGAAGCAACCGTTCCTCATAGTATTCCGTAGTTTTGGTACCGACCTTGAAAAGGTATGTTGTCCTTGTTTTCTTTTCGTGCCTCATTTCTTTTTGTTTTATACTAACTCAATTACAATTGTGCGAAGGTTGTGGAAGAGTTCAACAAGTTTTGCGAGGGCCAGCATCCCTTTTATCCTGATGTGTGTTTGGATGGAAGTCAAATGGGTGGTCCTGATATTAGAGTGTGTATTCGAATCTATTATTTTGTTTTTGTTTTTTCTTTCTTTTTTTCTTCTTTAAACTCCTCTCTCTCTCTCTCTCTCTCTCTCCTTCGTTCTCTCTCCTTCTTTCAATCTTCTCTGTTCCTAACAAAAACCCCCACACAGTTGAAGGATGAGAAAGGATTTGGATGTTTTTATAGAGGGGAGCAAGGCACAGCGCTAGTGATGGGAACTACCGATACAGTACACCCTCACGAGAAAGGCCTTGCATTCTACGAGGATGACAAGTACAAGGACAAATGCGACATCTACGAAGGGTTTACTGCTATTCATGACTACCTGAACAGCAAGGCATACAGTGTAGGTCTCAGCGGAGCTACTATCGCCATCCGGGACTATTATCCCTGGTTTGTTTCCTGATCTCCATTTCCTACTGCGTTCTCCAGTCTCACCACTGAAATTTTATTTTATTTTTATTTTTCTCTCAATGGTAAAGGTGGGGCAACAATAATGAGAGCATAACGACGGGCAAGTTACTCCTGGTACAGCCAGAAGACAAGACGGTCCATCACATCTTCTTTGATGACAACATCATGACCGGTTCCACTGCTTCTTCCTCCAATATTATCGACATCCGTAATGTCGGTTAGTATCTTTGATTCCCTCATTCGCTTCTTCTCTTCTTCCTCTTCTTCCTCTTGTTCTTGTTCTTGTTCTTCTCCTTCTTGTTCTTCTTGTTCTTTGTTCTTGTTCTTCTTCTTCTTCTTGCTATCAAGTTCTACGATGATTTGATACTTACTTTGCTGTCTTGTGGTGAGAGCAGAATCTTCAGAAAGCGTTGGGTTGAAGGAAGCGTTGGATCTTTACATGGTAAAAGTGCAGCCAACAAAAGCCATTACCAACAAGCGGTATTTTATTGACTGCCTTCATCGCTGTGAGGAAGCTTTTCGTAGCTCTGTTCTGGAAGGATGAGGTGATATCCATCCATGCAATTCTTCGTCATCCCTTGTCTGCTTCTTTCCTCTGCCTTCTGATATAAATACAGCGTTTTACTGTGGCTGCTGCTAGTGGGGCATTGTACCTTCAATCATTTGTTCTATCAATAATCAACACACGTGTGAGCAGGAGGAGGGTGGCCACAGCAAAAGTTTGGCAAGTGATATTTATGTGCATCAAGATATTAAAAAATCGTTTTAAAAAGAGATCAGTTCCTTAGCAGCACCTCTGCACTTTTAAGAGAGAAAGGAGAGGTTGAAAAAAAAAAAAAGAGAGGTGTGAAGGAGGGCAAAGCAAAAAGAGGCGCTATCATCCTTTGCTTGTTTGCTTTTTTGGTTGGTTGAATAGGAGTGGCAGCGGTTAGGAGGTACTTGTTGGAATGATACCTCCCAATATGCCGGCTACTGCTATTACGACCACAATCAACACTATGCACAGTACTAGTATGCAGATTTGTCTCTGTCGTGTTTAGAACAGAATGTAAGATAGAGAAAGAGAGCAAACAAGTTAAAAAAGAATTACAGCAAGAGAAGCGTTACCCTTCTAGCCATGCACTGCCGCTTTTCAGAAATAGCCAAGTCTTTAACAGCTGTCTCGGTGTACGCCTTGGTCTGAGATACGCTGTGCTCGATCTGGTCGATAAGGTCGCCCTGCGTTTCAACAAGGATGGACATGTCCATGAAAAGTTGCTGCAGCTCCACAATGCTTTTTTCCAGGTTTTTGATGTCGTTCTGTTTCTCCTTTAGGAAGTCTAATGCGTGGACGGCATCCTCATGCTTTCGGTCCTCCATGATCTGCCTTTGAAAGATGGCTTCAGCAGCATCTGGGCTTTGCTCTAGAATCTCATCCAGTTCCTCTTGAGTTGCGTCTGGCTTCACTGTGGTCATACGCAAGTCAGTACAACAAAACAAATGACCAAGAAGCATGAAACAAAAAAAAAAACAACAGAGAGAGAGAATGAAGAGATAGAGAGACAAAGAGAACAAACCCAGCTTGACTTGCCGCAAAATGGCTTTCCTGGACTGAGAGTCAGCTTCGGTGAGGGCGAGCTGGTACTCGCTCATGAGGTCCATAAACTTCCGCACGACAGAGCCGTGCATGTTCACTCGAATGCGGCACAAGGAGGGGTCGTTGTTGTGTTCCTTGGTGAACTGGTCGTTCTCCTTGCGGATTCTTTTCAGCGCCACTCTCATCTCTTGCGCGGTGTTGTCCATTTCTTCTCTGATCTTGCTTGCGTCCCTTTTCAATTCTTTTTTTAAATAAGCGAGTTAGGGACGGCCGAAAACCGAGGCAGCCAACAAAAAACTTGAGGCTAAAGCAAACAGAGAGGATGGCTTACTCTTTATTTGTTCAGTGCTTGTCGTGGTGAGAATGTCGGCAAAGAGGCGTTTCAAGGTGACGAGGTTCTTGGTGAGAAACTGCATGTCTTCTTTCATCTCTTCGATGTCCTTCAAGAAATCCTTGAGCTCGTCCATCTTCTCCAGCTCTTCTTCAGGGAGCTCGCGGTCGCTGCCCCTTGGCGTCATTTCAATGT
Source organism: Balamuthia mandrillaris (assembly GCA_031835245.1). NCBI lineage: Eukaryota > Discosea > Longamoebia > Balamuthiidae > Balamuthia > Balamuthia mandrillaris. Next base: position 16,772 of record JAVKOQ010000142.1, on the reverse strand, counting down.
CTGACTCAGACACACTGCCGCTCGAGGCAGTGGCCTCCAAGAACTCCTTCATCCTGTCGTTCATTTTTTGTGTGTGGATTCTTTCTGTTTCTGCCCTTCTTTCTCAACGATCTTCTGCACTACCAATTTTTTTTTCAAGAAAAAAAAAAGTAGCGCTAGCTCTTCTTCGTCCTACTAACGATACCGTAACTGGGTCCCTGCCAAACTGACTTGTGTGTGCAAAACAAAACAAAAAAAAAAAGCGCCACCTCAAAAGGCAGGTAAGCTCCTGAAGGTGAGTGCGTGCGTACAACCGTTCCTTTTTGCCGCCGCCGCTGCAATGATTTCTTTTTCTTTCTTTTTTTGTTGGCGGTTTTTCTCTCTGATCTACATCGATCTTCCGCTAAACAGTTCTTTTATTCCATTGGTCCAATCTTCCGAGCACACGTGTGCAGCGCATCCGTGACGACGCGATAACAAATGAATGAAAAAAAAATCCAGCCAAAAAAAACAAGCGCAAAAAAGCAAGAAGAAGAAACGCTGCCAACAACCCACCCCAAGTTGTTGCCATCTGTGAGGATGGCAGCTCGCGGGGGTGGTGCTTCTACCGGTGGCAGTGATGGGGGTGGTGTTTTTCGAGGCAGAGGACGAGGGAGAACGCGTGGTAGTGGTGGCGAGGGTGGCGAGGGAAGAGGCGGAGGTGGGGGCAGAGGGCGACGGGCCATGGCTCCTCCTTCCTATTCGGACCGCAAAAGTTTCATACGCGGACAAGGCACCTCGCGAGAACTCTCCGTATGTTGTCACTGTTACTTCAGTATTTTTGGGGTATCGAGTGTAACTCACTGTAAATGATTGACAGGGTAACTCCGCCTCAGCAGAGCCGCCACGCGTCCTCAGCAGCTCTCTTGTCAAGAAACAAAAGGTAAGTCTCCTCCTTCCCTTTGCTATCTCTCTCTCTCTCTCTCTCTCTCTCTCTCTCTCTCTCTGGTTCCTTCTCTTATCTTCGGAGATAAAAGGAATACTACGACCGGTTTGCTACGTTGTTGACGTACGAGTTGGAAGAGGACATGGCACAGATGCACGAACGGCTGCGTAAATGGGGCACGCAGCGGCTGCAAAGAGAGGGAATTACACTGTTCTCGCTTGTTGCCAAACACAAGGGTTCGCTTTTTAATGAGCGCATCGTGCGGTTGACTCCGCAGCGCGCCACAGAGCTTCCCTATCACCGCTTTTCGCAAGGCGACATGGTCTGCTGCGCTCTTTTGCTCCTTCTTTTGTTTGTTTTCGCCGCTCTTTTGCTTTCCTCACTGATGGCGGAGGAAACGGGACTAATCGCGCTAACTGCTGACTTACTCAGGTGGTACTGAGCAGAGATGATCCATTGTCAGAACGAACGGTGGACGGTACTGTGTTGGAAAAGAAGACCACTTACATCAACATTGTGGTGCGGGACCTACCACGAGAGCTAACATTCGGTACATGGGTTCGTTGCAGACTTCTTCTTGACTTTTTGCTCTGGTTGTGGAAATCCGTATTAAAGACCTGTACAACCATCATGCGATGACTGTAATGCCAAGAGAATGGACAAAGGAGCCAATAGAGTTACGCACGACCGTATGATGGAAGCCTTGGCCATCTTTACCTCCAACGAAGTGATACCCGAGAACTCAGTGTCTACTAACAGTGGAGAAAGTTGCCGTGGTGGAAGCAGCAGCAGCAGCCAAAGTAAAAGCGGTTCTTCCTCCACTTCAAGTGCATCTAGCAGCAGCAACAGTCGTGCCGCTTCTTCTTCTAGTGCTAGTTCTTCCAAGAAAGAAGTGATGATGGGAGGAACGCTTCTTAGAAACATCATACTCGGAAACGTTTGGGGCAACGACTACAAGGCAGCAGCTGCAAAACCCCCTGAAGGTCTCTCTGAATATTACAAGAAAAGCAACTTTCCGCCCGACTTTGACACGTGGCGGTTGAACGATAGCCAACGCCAAGTTATCAGAAGCGTGCTCACGCGGCGGCTTACCCTCATCCAAGGCCCACCCGGCACTGGTTCGTTCTTCTCCCGCTTCTCTCTCTCTCTCTCTCTCTCTCTCTCTCTCTCTCTCTCTACAACACAACTCTATCATTCCTGTCCCAGATTATGTCCTAATGTTCAATTCCCATCTCATCTTATCCCTTTATCGCTCTGCATTGCAATGCAGGAAAAACCTTCACGGCGATCCATTTGATGCGGCTGTTGGTCCATTTATGCAAGAGCAGAGTACCGGTACTCTGTACCGCTGATACCAATGTCGCAGTGGATAACCTTTTGCAAGGACTCTCCGATTTTGGCATACGTGCCCTTCGCGTTGGCAGACCTGTTAAAGTAAGAGAAGAGCTGCGTGGGCTGAGCTTGGATGCTCAAATCCTAGCACATCCTCGTACTGCGGAGCTGACTAAACTACGCGATCGCACCGTAGAACTTTCAAACCAAATTCCTGAGTTAAAAGACAGCGCCAAGTACGATGCTTTGGTTTCACAATTGAAGAGTAAAGCTACCGTTAAGAGCTCTAACCTTTTCACTTCAAAAAGGAATATTGCACATATGGATTTACAGAGTACTTGGGCCAAATTGAAGGAATTAGAGAGCAGAATAGCAAAGGAGATTCTAGATGGCGCTCAAGTTATCTGCGCCACTTGTATTGGCGCAGGGCACGAGTTGCTCCGGAATCGCCAATTTCCTATTGTTATCCTTGACGGTAAACCCACAAGTCATCCTTGTGAAAGCCATTCTGTGTATATTAACAGACACATTCGTACTTCCTACCCTAGAGTCTACACAAGCAACAGAACCAGCCAGCTTATGTCCTCTGGTGCATGGTTCAAAGCACGTAGTCCTGATGGGTGACCACTTCCAACTGCCGCCAACCGTGATATCACCAAAAGGACAGGAAGGCGGCCTTGGAGAAAGTCTTTTTTCTCGCCTCATTAAACTGGGTATCACCACTCACATGCTTGAGATTCAATATCGGTTTGTGGATGCTTTCCCCCTCCTCTCTCTCTCTCTCTCTCTCTCTCTCTCTCTCTCTTGAGTTGTTCTTCTTTGACTGTTGCTAACTATGGAGATAACAATTGTAGGATGCACCCAATGCTATCACAGTTCCCGAGCCGGCATTTCTACGAGGGCAGACTGCAAGATGGTGTTACAGCTCAAGACAGAGAAGCTCCGTCCGCTTTTCCTTGGCCGGATCCAAGCATCCCGGTTGCTTTCGTGCATGTTAGTGATGGCAAGGAGGAAACCACCACCAGCGGCATGTCCAAATACAACGAGAAAGAGGCTAGCGTGGTTGTTGATATAGTTGACATGTTTCGGCGGTATTACTGCTCCACAGCAAAACGCAGAGGCAATGGAAGCAAAGAACGAGAAGAGGAGGAGGTAGAAGAGAATATGAAATCGGTTGTGGGACGGGACTGGGAGCAAGAGTTCTTCGACAAACCAGTCATGTCCAAGATAGGAATTGTGACTGCCTATAACGGCCAAGTGAAGATGTTGACTGACAAATTCACATCGCGAGGGGGTGTGCGGAGGGGAGACGTCTATCACAAGCTCAACATAAGCTCTGTAGATGGCTTTCAGGGAAGGGAGAAAGAAGTCATCATTTTCAGCGCCGTCCGAGCTAACAACAAGGGTAAAGTGGGCTTTCTCAAGGACTGGCGGCGGTTAAACGTTGCCATCACGCGATCAAGGAGAGGACTAATCGTGGTCGGCCATGAGCAGACTCTTCTTCATGACCCTCACTGGAAGGAATGGTTGGAATGGGTGCACGCCCACCAACTCATACTCCATCCCGAGGACTTGCTGTTACCGCTAAGCATAAACACGCGCCCAAAAGCGGCATCTTCTTCTTCTCCTCCTCCTCCTCCTCCTCCTCATCCTCCTCCTTCTCCTCTTCCTTCTTCATCTGCTTCTACCTCTACCTTTACCACTCCTGCACATTCATCTATCTCTTCCGATTCGCACTCTGATACAGTGAACGACGCACAACCGGCGTTAACTTGGCAGGTGGTGATGAAACGAAAGCACGAGCCCTCTCGTGTAATCCAGCAGAAGACAGAGACAGAGCCAGAGCCAGAGAAAAAGCGGCAACGGGTGATGCAAATGATAAGTGATGACAACTTTGAAAGGCACGAAAACCCCAATCAGTTGCTGAGTGAGACCGAAGCTGATCATCAACAACGATTTGACTACCCTGAGGCTGATGCTCAACGTTCACCTCCTGGTTCCCCGCCTGTCCTTGTTCCTGCTCCAATGCTTGTCTCCGATGCCTCTGCCACCCTTTCAACGAAAGGGGAAGAAAGAAAACCAGATGAAGTGGAAGGTGAGATATATGAAGAAGAAAATGAAGAACCTAAAGCGGAACTGGAACCAGAAAAGCAGAAACAAAAGAGCAATGAAGAGGAGATAGAAATAGAGAAAGATGAGTCAGACGAGGAAATCGATGAAGAAAGCGAAGCAGAGAAAGTAGAACAGGAAAACGACGAGGACAAGCAAAAGCAAGAAGACGGAAATGGAGAGGCGGATGAAGATGAAATGAAACAAGAAGAAAACAAACAACAGCAAAATGAGGAAGCCGAACCAGAAAAGAAGGAACTGGGTTACGTGAAGGTTAACGCCACGGAGGATAAAACAGAAGAGAAGGACGATTCAGTTGTGGATATAACTAGCATTAACACAAGCGAAGCTGTCGACTCAATCTACGAAACCAACGACGAGGACGATGCTGAGGACAACCTGGAAGACAGCTCCTTTCTTGTCAGCCAAGATTCAAGCCTTATGGAGGAAGAGGAAGACAGCTCTCTTCTTGTCAGCCAAGAGTCAAGTCTTATGGAGGATCGGCCTCCTGTTGCTGCTACAGCTTCGCAACCAATCCTCTGCATTGACTTGACGGAGGAAGACGACGAGGAGGAAGAAGCGGAAAAACACAGCGATGAAGTACGCGTGGACGACGAGCACCAGCGATAGCAGCTTGTTCCGGCAAAATAAAATAAGATAACAAAGAGATTTCGTGATTTAAAAGAACACAAAGCTAGTTGGTCAACTGTCTGGCAGAAAAGCTTCGTCATCTGTTCAGTTGTCGTGCCGCACTAGCGTTACACAAACGATTTGCTATGAGGCATTACTCCGGCTTGAGAAGCACGAGCTCCACGTCCTTGTGCGTTGGCATCAACAACAACTGTCCCGGAAAGTCAATAACTCCTCTTCTCTTGGCAGCCTTCAAGCTTCCCACCTACAAAGGAGTTGAAAATTTCAATTTTTGTTTTTGATTAATGAAAAACAGAAAGAAGTTGAATCGGGGAAGATTGTGGCTCACCAAAGACTCAAAGACTTGCTCGACTTGCTCATCATAAAAGAACTCGCCAAAAGTGATCGTGAGCTTTCCGTTGTTATTCTTGCAGAGGCGCTTCATGTGCTTCTGCACCAGCCTCACTTCCTCGTCCACGTCGTAGTCGGCCATTGTGTGTGTGTCTCACTCTGCTCTGCTCTGCCCGTAGCACAGAACAGACGCTATTTTCGGTGTTATCTTTTTTTCCTAATTATGTTAAAAACAGGCATTTTGGTGCTCGCCAAAACCTATTATGCCGGAAAATCAGCGGCAAACCCATCAGCCGAAGAAGACAGAAGAGCGCTCTGGGCTGACAGTATAAAGCCTGCTTAAGAAGAAAGATGAACGCGGGAGCGCTCCCGACGGAGCTATGGATAGCCGTATTTTCCAGGGTCACTTCACTGCGGGATCTTCACCATGCCAGTTTGGCCTGTCGTGACTTTTATGCTCTTTGTTGGGATGAATCCATCTGCCGAGCTGCATACCGCTCGTTGTTCAACGAGGAACGAAAACCCATTCACACTACGTGGCGCGAGGCCCTTTTCGCCACTGGCAAAGAGCTGGTGCAGCTGCGGCGAGACATTTTTCGTCACGACCCTCGCAAAAACTCACTCCTTTTCACATACGAGGAGTGCTATTGGGCCGTTTCGAACGGGCTGCTACGTCATCTGGAACACTGTTGGTTCTCCACCACCAAAGCCCTTCGCAAGCGCCTCCTGAAGGAACCTGCTTACCTGCATGAGGCCTGCGACAAAGGCCACCTGAATGTGGTACGCTTCCTGTTGGACAATGATATGAGTCCTTCCATTCACAACGAGCAATGGCAATCACCCATTTTTGAGGCCTCCTCCCACGGTCATGCTGGTCTGTACACTCTGTTCGATGCGTTTGCTCTTTCTCTACTGCTTTCTCTTGGTTCCACATAGCACCATTGGCTGATAACGGTGTTGCTCGTTTGGTTTCTATTAGAGGTGGTTAAGGAGCTGATACTTCGTGGTGGAGTTGTATGGGAGACAGATACAGCTGGCAACACTCCTATCATTGCTGCCGCTAAGAATGGCCACCTGCCAGTGTTGCAGTTGTTGGTGGAACATGTCACTGCCTCTGGCATAAGTAATGCTTCTTGACTTTTAAATCTCTGTTCTTTTTCTCTTCTTTATGCTCTGTTCCACTCTGCCCTGCTAATGTGGATCTCCAAACAACCAAACCAACGCCCTGTAGCTTTAAGAAAAGCTGTGGACAAAAAAGAAAAGGATAATGGGAGAACTGCTTTGTGGTGGGCAGGTACGTTACTTTTTACCTTTTGTTGTGTTGGTCTTTTTCGTTCAGAGATAAGGCCTGACTTGACTGCAACGACATCAGCCTGTAACGGTCACAGGGAAGTAGCCGAATACTTGCTAAAGCAAGGAGCGAACCCAGCGCTTAAGGACTTTGATGGACGTACAGCCAGCCAGGCCGCCATAGATTATGGCCACCATAAACTCGCTCGGGATTGCTTTCATGCAACAATCCCGGAGGGTGCTGCTGTCCAACAAGCTAACAACGAGCAACCTCTTCGCAGGAGCAAAAGAAGGAGAATAGAGAGTTAATAAAAGGACCATGCAATCTTTCGAATTCGTTTTCTCTCCGGTCGAGGGCTCTCCATGCAATACATAACAAATTAAGCCACAAAGAAAAAAGAAAAAGAAGCAAACAAAGAAAAAAAGAAAAAAAAAAGCGAGAAGCACAAATGCCGTGTCGCTGGTTGCTTGCGGTTCTGGTATTTGGAGGATTGTTGGTCGCTTCCATTGCCAAGGGAGAAGAAGAAAGGTTAAAGGATTGGCTTCTGGACTTGGAGTTACGACCGCTGGACGAACAATTCCAAGCCAAAGAGGATGCCAAGCTTTTCGAATTGTTCCTGAAGGCATTTGGAAGGGACTACGCTAGCGATCCTCAAGAACACGCACGCCGATTGGAGATCTTTAGTGACAACCTTCGCCACATTCGTCGCCGGAATGCCGAAACTCTGGGCTTCAAGCTTGGTATTAACCAGTACGCAGACATGACTCTTGAAGAAAGCATGCGTCAGTAGTCTCTTTCCTTTCCTTTTTTTTTTTTTTTTTGCTTTCCTCACACACTTTATTATCCTCAACAATAGCAACGGCGTTACCAAGTATTGAGACTTTCGTTGAGAGCTTGCCTTTAACTCCCAATAACTTGTATCGCCCTGCTCCTGCAGAATGGGACTGGCGGGAACAGAATGCAGTCACCAAGGTTGGCTATCAGGGTACGAAACAAACAGAGAGGAGTATAGACAAATGGACGCAGATGCTAACCACGTTTCCACACTTTAACAGGAAGTTGCAACTCATGCTGGAGCTTTGCTGCAGCTGCTGTTGCAGAGACAGCCCATTACTTAAAGACAAAGAACTTGACCAAGCTATCTGAGCAGCAAATTGTAGACTGTGCCTCTGCAAAGGAGTATCCTGGAACCTGGGGTTGTGTCAACGGCCAACCAGGTTTGCTGCTGAGATTAATGTGTGGTTGTTTGCTTATATCTTTTAAATTCTAGAAAATGGCATTCTGTACATCAGAGATCATGGCGCTCAAAGCTTTGATTCTTATCCTTATGCCGGGGTGCAAGGAGAATGCAAGTACAATCCTCAGGCAATTGTGACCAAGGTCGAGCAGCTTATCAAAGTTCCCAAGAAAAACGAGACGGCACTTAAAGAAGCAGTATACTATGGAGTTGTAGCTGTTGGAGTAACTCGTGGATCCCAGGATTGGAGGTATGTTTTCCTTCACAATAAATATCCCTTGTTGTTATTTACCTTTTTCCCTTAGGTTTTACCGTGGTGGTATCTTTACTGGCGCCTGTGATGGCACTCCAAATCATGTTGTAGCTCTTGTAGGCTATGGTAAAGAAAATGGACAGGCATTTTGGATTATTAAAAACTCAGAAGGTCCTACCTGGGGAGAAAAAGGATTTATGAGGCTCTTAAGACAAGAAAAAGGAACTGGACCTGGTACTTGTGGCGTAGCATTGACTCCCTTTGGTGCAATTCCTTAACAACCAATAAAGGGCATAGTTGAGAAACAAAGGAATGTTGGTTAAGTCCAATTTTACAAAAACGAGGGACAAATGATCAGAAAGGAGTATTCTAGAAGAAAGAAAGACAACGGGGAGAAGATGCTTGCATGCAACAACAGCAAGCAGAGAATACCAGAGCAGCCAACAACGTGATAACAGTGGTGAGCAGCATTAAGAAGAAGGTTGGAGGGAAGACTGTTCCCAAGTGGTTGTCTTTCTCTCCCCAGAAGGCGTGAATATCCTCCTCTCTACAGACTTGATCATGAACACACCTGAGAAGTGCACACAGAATGAGTCCAAAAGGAAACATTTGTTGCTGTGCACACCAAGCCAATGTTGATTTTCTTGATGTGTGTGGTGATGAGGTACCAAGGAATGACCAAGGAGATAAAGATGAAGGTCAGACTGGTCCAACCAAGGTAGCTTTCACAATGATGTTGTTGCTTGTAGCAGACTAGGTTAGGGTTCTATGCTCAATTTTGACCTAAGAATCAGCTTTTAAAATATAATAATAGTATCATCTTAAAGAACAACTCAAGAGCTATGAGAAAATATATTATATAATAGGTATTAATAAAGTGTTACAGAGTTAGAACATTTTTGGTAAAACAAAGCACTAAAACTGTATTGTGCACAAATTTTGCACAAATGCTACTCGATTTTCGTAAAAAACAAAAAGAAAAAAGAAAGAACCACATGCCAGAGCACTTTTAGATCTTGTAGTGCTGATTGTGAGCTTTAATAGTCATCTTTTTTCAAACGGTTTGTTGCTAAAGCGTTGTTTTTATTGTTTTTGTTATTTGTTGTGGTATTTTATTATTATAAAACATTATAATAGGTATGCAACAACCAGAAAACAGCATCTCTACATTTTCTTCATCTTCTTTTTCATTGCTTCAAGAAGCTTTGTTAGCAAAACAAACTGTTGCCATTAGTGCTTCTTATCCAGCGTGTTATTCAAACTATGAGCTATTACAAGAACTTCTGATTGTTGATCAGAAAACAAAAAGAGGACATTGTAAACATTTTTATGGTATTAATTGGAAGCAACTCAAAAAGTGAATACCAGAAATACGACAATTGATAAAAGAAGAGAAAGATAAAAAGAGAAGATGACAAGATGCTTCACAACTGAACATCACAACAAAAGAAAAAAATGAGGCCCAGCAAAGCATTGCAACAAAAAGCATAATTCAAGAGACTTACATTCTACTCTGGGCATCTTCTTTTGATTTGTGGAATTGTGTGAGAGCAATTATAAGGAAAAAGAAGAAAAAAAGAAGGAAAAGGAGCAAGAAAAAGAGGAGAAAGAAGAGGAAGAAGAAGAGAAAAAGAAGAAAAAAAAGATGATAAGACATGTTGGAAAACCAACAATTCGCGTCATTTTGACTTCCTGTTGACACTTTCCCTGGATACCCCAAATTCTCTCACCCCTTTTTTATTTTCCCTTTTTCCTCATGACACACTCAAAGCACACACTTTGGTCCACACCTCTTTCCTTGTGAATAAACCCAGAGTCGCTTACATGCCATCCCTTTCTTGATCCGCAGGGTTTATCCCCCATCAACACATTAAGCACCAGTTGTGAAACTCATGCAAATCCAAACCATGCTTGCATAACAGATGCTTGTTTAACCAGTAAATAAAATCTCCAAGACAAATGCTTGCTGTTGATGTTGTTGATGTGGCGGTGGTGGTGGTGGCAGCAGTGGAGATCATAGCAGTGGCGGTCCTAAGTGGTGATGATGATGATGATGATGGTGAAGAAGATGATCCTTGTGATGATGATGATGGTAATGGTGATGGTGGTGTTAAATAACCTTCAAATGTAACGACATGATTCCAACGATTTGGTATTCCTTTGGTGACTTGTTGGTACAATGAAAGGAAATAAAGAGGAGGAGCAGAAAATGCATCCTCTTGGTGATGGTAGCTGATGTTGTCATTGTTGTTATTGTTGTTGTTGTTGTTGTTGGAAGAGGAGGATGAAAGTTTAGGTTGAAATGCCACAATATCACCCAAATGAATGTTTGCAGCTGTAATGGCTCTGGCACCAGTACAAACACTGTGTAACCAACGACTGGCTTCACCAGCTTTGCTCACCAGTCCATCTGGAGTGGATGCGATGATATGTAAGACATCATCTAACAAATATGCATCTTTGCACAATTGTTTGCTAGAACAGGAGGGTTTGGCTCTTTTGCAATGCCAAATGGCCTGTTTGACTTGATCTTTAATAGCATCCATTTGGTTTTTTAGCAACAACAAGTAAGCATGTTCTGAGGTTACTGTCAATGCTGTAGTATGTCCTGTCGCTCTTGTTGTTGTTGCTCAAGTGACACCATCACCAAGAATGGTTCTGGATAAAGGAAAAGGTGGAGGAGAAGTAGTACGTGATGATGCTGCTGGAGTTGAAGAGATCATGGAGGAAACAGAGGAGGAGGAGGAGGAGGAGGAAGAAGAGGAGAAGGAGGAGGATGCAGAAAGGGAGTCAAGCTGTTGTTGGATACTTTCATCATGCAAATGATAAAGACTGGCAATCATGACATCACGCACAGAGCTCAAGGCATAACCCACATCCAAAATCAACCATTGAACAAAGGCTCCTATGTTTGATGGATAAAGCAGATGATTGCAAACTGTACTAGGACTGCTGTACTGTAGTTGATAGAAGTGATGAAATGCTCAAAGGCATGTTTGATCAAATAACATCATTACTGAGAGCTCAAATAGCTCAACTGTCTGTTGATGGGGGATAAACCCTGCGGATCAAGAAAGGGACAGCATGTAAGTGACTCTGGGTTTATTTACAAGGAAAGAGGTGTGGACCAAAGTGTGTGCTTTGAGTGTGTCATGAGGAAAAAGGGAAAATAAAAAAGAGGTGAGAGAATTTGGGGTATCCAGGGAAAGTGTCAACAGGAAGTCAAAATGACACGAATTGTTGGTTTTCCAACAAATGGATGCACAAAAACAAACATCATTATGGGGATAGTCACATGATACTTTAAATGCTAAGTTGCAAGATCGGGTTGTTTGGGCAGGTTATCCTGAAGGATTGTTTTCCTTTCATTCCTTGTGTGCTGGCTTCCTTTGCACTGCCTTGATTTTGGAGGGACTACAGGAAATTCATAGTCCAAACAATGTACTGGATACTACTGCCCTTATCACAGGTTGGGTACCTTGTGGTAGATCCCAGCAAGTCTACATCAAGGATACATTAAAACATGCTATAGGTTAGGGTTAGGGTTAGGGGCGAGTACTCTTAAACCTAAGCTAGCCTCTCCTTGTAACTTAAAGAAGTATCATAAAAAACTAAGTCTAAAATAGATACACTTATATTGTGATGAAATTTTTTTTAATCTTTTCTAAAGTTGTAAATATCAATAAGAAGGCAGTTTTGTTAAAATATTTTTATAATACTAAGAAAAAAATGTTGAAGATAAAGAAATAACAACAACATAAAAAAAAACTTAATATCATAAAAACATTTCAACATGAAAATAGAAAATAAAAAACAAACAAAATCAAATATTAAAATGTTGACAAATAGCTTTTTCACTACCATACTTATGCATTAAGTTTCTCCATTTGTCTTTGCAGTCCACATTTGTCTAGGTTTAGGGTTAGTGGGTTAGGGTTAGGTTGCGAGGTTGGTTAGGGTTAGGGTTAGGGTTAGGTTGTGGTTAGGGTTAAGTTAGGTTAGGGTTGGAGTTAGGGGTTAGGGTTAGGGTTAGGGTGGGGGTGGGGGGGGTTGGGGTGATTGGGAGCAGTTGGATGGGTTGGTATTTAACTTTGGTGTACATGCTATGCATTCTCCTATTCATGGCGTGCGTGTTGGTCACTTTTATTCAACTTTTACCTTGGTTGATATTATGGGGCCTTCTTTTCTGGTTTATCAAGCATATCATCATGTCATCAAAGGTGTTCAACAATTTAAAGACTTCTATGAGAATTTTCATTTTTGAAAGATGCTCAAAGCTCTGGGAGGTTTTTTTACCCCATCCGCTACTCCATCTTTGGCATATCTTCACAAGAGGAGATGCCAAGTTCGTGGATTGGATATATAAGAAGATGGATCTCGTTGTGGCCGTCTTAATCATTCTGCTACTAGTATTTGGGACAATTTTGCTTGCTGTCTTCTTTGGCTTCAAGTTTCATGAAGAAACGACTCACCTGGTTAGCTATAGCACTCAACTTTGGCATCAAAAGGGCAAGCAACACGTGGAGTATGCTTGGAGGTCTGTGTATCTTCTCTCTCTCTCTCTCTCTCTCTCTCTCTGGATTTAATTTCTGCTGACTCGTCTTCGTGTCCATAGGAATGTAATGGGGGGACAATTCGATGAACAATACAACGAGTTTGTAAATACGACATTAGATATGTGCCGTAACTGGGTCCAAGGCAAAGGGCGCATTTGGGTCGAGCATCAATTGGCTGGAGTCACAGGACAACATTTTAATTTAACTCACCTAGAAAGGCACATGGATAGCATTTGGGGAGCAGGTGCGCAGTGACCCACGTTCCTTTTTCTTTTTGGCACTGCTTCTCGTTTATGTTGGCTTTGGTTGTTTGTGAACAAAAAACTAAACTTCTTTTCTTGCAAACATAATGTGCAGGTCAACTTAGTAATGGTAGTCATGCCCAGCTGCTCAATTGGAATGCAGTGCGTGAAAATATGTTTGATGTCATCAGCAGCGGGGGCCTAACTGTATTCTTTCATGAAAACCTAGAAACCTTACAGTCTATTCTAAGTTCAATTTACGGCCAGCTTACGGTATTTCATTTTTAATTGCTAACTCTTCTTTTCTTTGTGTGTTATAACTTTTGCTTTCTCATTAACACAGGGAAGCTTCTCTCTTGTCATTTGGTGGATACTTACTACTGTGTGGACTACTTCAACATCTTTCTTCAACTTTATCTTCTCTATGATTTTGTTTTTTACGGCTTTGTTTTACTTGCTTAGTTCCTCCGATGAAGGATATAAACCCTTCAAATGGTTCTTGTTTATCTTTCCTGAAGGTATCTTCTTTTTTCTGGGCAAATCCTACCAGCTACAAACTCCTGTTGATCCATTATTATTTTTTTTTACCAACCTTAGGACCGAGAGAAACGGTTGAAGAGGCGATCAGCCAAGCAATTAAGCAAGTGTTTCAGTCTTATGTAAAAATTGCTGTATTTCACGGTTTATGGTTTGTTTTTCGCCAAACAAGGAGGTTAGTGATTCACCAATGATACTCAAAATAGGTGTTGGTTAACGATGGCGTTGCTCGGTGTGAAAATCGTCTACATTTCAACGATGTTCACCATGATAACGCTTTTGTTGCCGATCATTGGAACCTATTGGGTACGTATTTTGTTACGAACGCTTATGCCCCAAGTGCTAAAAGTTATTCAGGTGTGCATCCCTGCGTCAATGGAATTGTGGCTTATATCAGGAAAACCGGTTCACGCCATTGTTCTGTTTGTACTCCAATTTATTGCGAGTTGGGTGGTTGACCCTCAAATATACGGTGAAATACAGGGCAGCCACCATTACGTGATCGGTCTAAGTGTGGTGGGAGGAATGTATTTCTTGGGCTTTGAAGGAGTTCTTGTTGGCCCTTTGCTCTGTTGCGTCTTATTTATTTTGTACAAAGTTCTAACTACAACAGTTTTGTCTAACCAAAAATAAACGTGCTTTGTCCTTAACTCCCTTGGTGCCCATGGGACGCAAAGATTGGCCTAAGAGATAAAAGACTAATTCGTGGTTTCTTTTTTTTGTCCCTTGCACTACCAAGAGTTAGGACTGTACGCGCAGCATAAACTGATCACTTGGTAGTGCAAGAGAGGAGATGCGAAGGATGTGGTATGGTACAGGCGGCGCCAAGATCAAGCCGATCCATGGGACAACGAAAATAAAGCAAAATTAGTAAAAGGAAAACAAAAAACAGACACAAAAAATAACCCACCACCTCCGGCGTGCCTAATCACGGCTTGTCTTACGACTCGCTATAAGCAACGGTGCCGACACCAAAGCAACCTTACCGCCTACCGCCCCCTCACAGAGGAGGAGGAGGTGGTAAGTGCTTGTAAAGTGAAAAAGCGGATCAAGATGTTTCGGGCGGCGTTGGCATCTCGATCGGCCTGGTAGCCACACTCGGGTTGGGGGCACCGAAAGGTCTTGTTTCCCCCCAACTGGTGGTGGACTTGGCCGCACTTGCCGCAGGTCTTGGAAGTGTATTCCTCATCGCAGAGGCAGACCGTACAGGACGGAAATTGCTGGGCCTTGTTGAGGAGCCTCTGCCTGAAGCGATAGTGGGACCAGGTGAGCAAGGCTCTGGCCGTTCGTGAGCCAATGCGGCGGTGGCCTCGCCGCACCATCTGCTGGCTCCTGAACTCTGGCAGAAGGATGAGGGAGAAGTTCCTGACCAACCAAAACACGAGCTTTTTGTGGAGGTCATCCACCAGGTTGCGGATCCTCTGGCGAAGCCGAGCAGCGGCCCTTCGGAGACGGCGCCGTTGCCTGTGGTTGCCCTTGGTGCCCTTACTCTGCATGCGATCCAGGCGGTGGCACAGCTTGCCTATCTCGTTGATGTCCGCTTTGCCCCACTCGGTGACCTCCCCGCAGCCGTTGTAGGTGGTCATGAATGTGCGCACTCCTGGATCCAAGGCGATGATGCCTGCCTCTCTCCTTCGGTGCTCACGGACTTGGCTCTCGCCCATGAGCTTCAAAGGCTGAGGCACACAGAGGTAGTAATGGCCCAGTCGAGTGTCTTTCACCAGACGAACGGCATAGAGCACCTCCGACGGAACTTTGTAGTTCTTGTCCCTCGCTTTGATTCGCGCCTCCCCGAAGAGGAGTTGGCGGATGGACTTGCTGTGGTTCCACTCCCTGGCTTGGATGCTGAGAGACTGGCTCTTGTCCTTCCGACCACGGAACTTCATCTTGAATCCAGTCCTGCCCGCCGCCAAGCTGGTTTTCACGCCGTTGAAGAAATCATCGACGGCGTCACTGCGAATGTATCGAGGAGTTTCCAACACCCACGCAAGGCTGTTGTCCTCTCCGTTGAAATTGCCGTTATTCAGGAATTTCTCCCTGACTTGTTCCTTCATCTCCTTAAGAGGCATTCCTTTATGTTCACGATGGAACTCCACGGCCTTGTTGTAGGTCCATCGTACTGTGCCGAACCACTTGGCCAGCGTCTTCTTTTGTTCTGAGCGCGGATAAAGGCGGATCTTCTCCACTCGCCCCACTACCGGTTTCTCCTCTCCGTTCTTGCCTTTTTTGGTGAGCTGTACGGCTGGGCGAGACGGAACGAGTCCCTCGATGAGGCCTAACAAGCCTTTCTGGTTTTTCTCCTCTTCTTCCTTCTCCTTCTCCTTCTCCTTCTCCTTCTCCTTCTCCTCTTCCTCTTCCTCCTTCTTCTCCTTCTCCTTCTTCTCCTCCTCCTCCTCCAACACCTTTTCTCCGTTAGGAATGTGCTTGCAGGCGGTGAACCATCCTGAACCACAGGCAAAGGGTTCTTCCAAGCACAAGGCTTCCGGGCGTATTAATCTTCTCCCGATTTCGCTGGAAAACTGGTTCCAAAAGGGCTGGGCAGGTGCAGCCTGCGGCCTACCACGCTTCTGTGCCCTTGCCTGAGGTGCCGCTGGGGCGTTTTCCGCTCTTCTTTTCCGAGTAGCAGTGGAAGTAGCAGAAGTAGTGGCGCGACCCCCTTCCTTGTGAACCCGACCGAAGTGGATGGCCAACCCGTGAGAGGTAGGTAGCAAACTTTTTTCCGCACTGTGGGCAACTTGCCATTCAGGCCAGCTTCCAGCAGCGTTGTGGAAGAGGCGCACAGAGGTTCGTGATGCTGTTCTTTTTTAAACAAAAGAAATCATTAGTGAGTGGTTGGTAACAAATTTTGTTTCCATCATCAAAAAATGTAGTGAGCGAGTAGAGAAAAAAGAACGCTACCTTTTCAATCGGAGCAGTGCCGCTGCCTGCGGCTGAACCGCTTCGGTTTCCACCTCTGCCTCCTTCCGCTGGTTTCCTCCTTGTGTAGTAGAAGCGTAGCAATGAGAAATACGGTGGTGCGTGGAGCTGCGTGGATGTGTGTGTCTGTGTGTTTACTTTTGAAAAGAAAGAAAAGAAGAGAAGAGAAGAAAAGAAAACGAGTAGCAGAAAAGTGTCAAGGCGACTGACGAGTACCAAAAGTTTATTGGCGGCAGCAGCAGCATGAGCATCCATTCCATTCACCCTACCCCACAACCCACCCTACCACTTTGCCTTCAGAGACGTGGGAGAAGGAAGGGTTGTTTTGGCGGGAAACATGCTCATTGGCCCAAAAGACTAATGTCATTTGATTTCTTTTTTCGTTGTCCTTAGATCTTATGATCTTTGCGCCGC